>JAQGBX010006431.1:0-12494 GCA_034698745.1 Megaphyllum sjaelandicum
AATTAGAAGTTACTAGTTTCCCTGGGCCAGTCCAACTGTAGCCCCAGCAAGGAAAGAACCAAGCACAGACTTACCCTTCCTTGTTGCTTGGAGAAGACACGCTTTTTGATGAATGAGGGATTGTATTTTGTCAACTAATCGAGAAGTTGGTCTTTATAATTTTGTTGTTTATTAAGAATCTTTTCGGAGTAAGGCAGCTTAATCATCAAGCATTGTATGATTGCTAGGAGGGGAGGAAGATTGTGTCCCTCCTTTTTATGTTATTGTCATTTTTGCTGTCTGTTCATTTTATAAACAATAAAATTTAAACCACCCGTTATCATTCGAGGCACTGTAGTTACATACTTTTCTCTGCGAATACCGATATTGAGCCATCTCCCTGTCCTCCAAACCAATTTGGAGATAATACCATTGCCTACAATTAAGCTAATCATTTTTGAGGATGATGTGATATTTTTTTCAGAGCATCCTATTAGCCCACAAGACCTAGATATGGCATCCGCATATTAAGAGGCGATTCACGTAAAGGATTCTTAAGTCGTTCATCTGTTTCCTCTCCCAAAAAACCCTAAGGAAGATCCTGGTTCTTATAGTACGTCAGATGCTTTCCTAAATCACGTCATTTTTTTAAAAATTTAACTTTCAGAAATGTGTGCATTGTTAGGCATGGTGCACCCTATATACACTGTAAAAAAATGTCTTAATTTACGTTATTTTCGTTGTAGACTATTTAAAGCCTTATTTAGTTTCAATAAGACATGTAACAAAGCTTTAAATAGTCTACAACGAAAATAACGTAAATTTAGATGAACAAATTTTACAGTGTAGTTGCTTTCTGAATGATACCGGAAGCAACTAGGGTTCATCGTTTTTTGTTACCTAAATTTTAAATTAATTAAACCTGTTTTTAACTTTTAGCAATATGAATCCTGGACATTTCTTAATTATTAATGTCAGTGTATTACCGACGCTGGACCATGTGATTCGCCAAATATTCGCCACGGTTCCCACTGATAGAATGGACTGGGAATCTACTGATGATGGAGAGAACAGGGGAGAGGAAATGCAGTGGGAGGATACTCATCCATACCCATCCACAACGACTGGAATCCAAAACAACAGTCAATGCTCAGCAGATGAGTCTGCCATGGAATGTGGCAAATAGGATAATTTGTAACATAGAGTACCTAATATTCAATTTTATATATTTATATTATCTGGCAAACAAAATTTTTCATAACAACCAAACAGCTTTATGATTGAGGTAAAGACAATACTTTTTGATTATACATGTAAGGTAGGGACAATACTTTTTGTATAATAAATAGATCCCTTTCAAACCATGATTGGTGCATTTTAAATTCTATTCCAATTTTTGTTATAAATACGTTAAATTCAAATCAAAATTCAGCATAAGTACAACGCCAGACTAGACTCAACATTCCTTCACTTTGTATACATGTTCACCGATGACATCCTCTGGGTATGTATTTCCACTAAGTTAGTATCCAACCATTCCTTGATGGAAATAAGTGAAGACAAATCTTAAGCCCAGGTAAGGTTCACTTCATGTTCTATGTAATTGTGTGTCTGCAAATTAGTTCAACCCCATCTTCGACATAAATATCGCGATGTCTAAAGTAGTAGTTATCCAACATGTACCTTTTTGCGGTTGACATTTTATAGGTATGCATCCACACTGCCTTGGCAAGTATGAGACAGTCGGGTTTGAGGTAACAAACAATATTTATTCATGGTGACTTCTGCTTACATGTGATAAAATCATAATATCTCTGGTCAGCTGGTCCACTCTGGATGGTACATGGTTACAAGGGATGCTTCACTTCGGGCAGCTTATGGCAGCTTAGCCTGCTTTCCTTTGGATGGCACAGAGCAAGTTTGGGATGTCTCCTGGCAGGTCAACAGCCAACTTCAAAATGTTACTGTTAGGGAATTGAATGAAATGCTTGGGTTAATGACATGCAGGAAGCTCCAGTTAGCGGTCAAGCTTATGGCTCGTTACCTATGTGTATAAACCACTTCCTATTTCCTGTGACTTAATAACTCACTTCCTGTCTAAAACCTGCCAAGTGAGGATGTGTGGCTGTCTGCTCCTTCCAACAAACTAACAGTTCCCTGGCTGCACCATATGGAAAAAATTATATTTGTAAAATATATAACATCCTTTAAAAAATATATTTTCCAAATATAATTGTTTCCATATGGGTGTTTTTGAATAAGTTGAAGCTTTTTGCTTTTCGGGGCACTTATTATCATTGAGAAAAATATTTTGTAGTTATAAACGCTGGTTACTCACCTTAGTCGAAGATGTTTAAAACACAGATTTATATAACATAGGCCTATTGATCTCCCTGGAAACCTGGAAACTCAGGAATGGCAGCGTACCTCTTAGTAGCTCATTTGGGCATTAATCGAAAGTTTTCAACGTGTTGCCACTGCCTTATTCTTTTTCCGTTTGTTTCACTAGTCACTAAGCAACATGTTTTGAATCGATTATCGAATTTTCGATCTATTATCCTGAAAGAACGCCTTTTTCGGAAACCTCTCAATCTATATTTGGGATAGACCGGCACAATCAAATAACATTTTCATAGCTTATTCTCAGAAAAACTCTCGATTACTATCCGGGGTTCCTATACAGACCTGGAAAAGTCAGGGAGCTTTAAAATAACCTGGAAAAGTCAGGAAAGAATGGTTTATTTTAAAAAGGCAGGGAAATTCAAAGCGATCTAAAATTAATACTTCTACAAGGTTAGCTCAGGGATCATATTCCGAGTACAAATTAGCAAACAATTTCACGTTTTCCATGTACAAATTTACACAATTTTCCACGTTTTCCGAGTACAAATTAGCAAAATTGTCCACGTTTTTCGTGTACAAATTTTCAATTTCTCTAGGTTTTTAGAGTACTAATTTTCCACGTTTTCCGAGGACAAAATGGCAAAATTTCCCACTTTTTCCGAGTTCCGTTTGGAAATTTCTTTAACAGTTTCCGAATACATAATTTTTTCCATTTTAAGAAATTTTCATGCAATTTTTGTAAAATTTTAAAAAAGCTTGTTATGTTAGTTTTAAAAAATGTCTTTAGTAAATTAAAACATATATTTTCCAGGGTCAAATTTTGGAAGATATGTCAATTCCCTTTCCCTGGAAAAGTCAGGGAAGTTAAAAATGAAATTTCTGGAGAAACCTGATATATCTCGAGTTTTTATCTAAATTAATATTTGTAACGACTTTATCAGCTCAAAATACGTTTTCATCGACGAAATTAAGTGACCATTTGTGGGAATTTGCAAAACCTGTCTTTTTAGTGTCAATTAACGCCTATTGGATAACGGTGCCCGATGACGTTTTGTCCCGTTCACAAGCTATATTATTTAGTAAATTGATTTTTTGTTAAATTACAGGCAAATCAAAATTTTGTTCCGTTCACGTGCCTTTTTTATTTAGTAAATTGATTTTTTTTAAATTACAAGCAAATAAAAATTTAACAAACACCCGAACAAGAAATATTAAAAAACTGACGTCAGCATTTTTACCGTATGTAGGCCTATGATATGATAATCATTTTTTATCCCATGTTTTGGACGAGTTGATTATTTAAGCCTACAGTACTTTCTCGGCACATGTTAAAAATAAATGCTGTAGTCAGTTTCCTCATATCACTGTTCGGTGATTATCTTATTGTTATGATTTGCTAAAGTAATTTTTTTTAATTATAGGGACAAATAAAAAACGAAAAAAAAACATTCACCATTTAATTTTCTATTTTTTCCACAAAACCAACTCATCTCAATGTTTTTTTTTATTTTGCAGGTATACAAATGAAGGTTTCGTCCAAAGGGTTCATTGATATGCTGAATTTTTATTAAATATTTCGTAAAACCAGACTAAAAATAATAATAAATATTTATGGAAAGAATTTGAATGTTAATTGTTATTATTGTAATGGGATCACGATGTAATGGGATAAGCAATAAATAATAAATATATTTAATCACTAACAGTATATGAACTTGAATTTGTACTTGTTTTAAGAAAGTTGAAAGTATTGTTTGATGATGTCCGTTTGCAGCAATGACTTAAATTTCTGTTTCTTAATTATCAAGAAAATCCATCTGCGTACAGCAGTGTTTGAATGAACGCTGCTCAGAATTGTTTTCTGCATTTGCATTATTTAAACATGTAACAATTTGGCCAAAAAAGCAGCTTTTATAATATAGGGCAGTATAGGAAATCTTCAGTTTTAATAATTTGAATCAAATACAATGGCTGATCTTATTGAACCATTTAGCTATTTATATGGAACCTTCTACAAGGTTCATTGAATTGAACCCTCTAAATGGTTCATTGGATAGAACCTTTAAAGTATTCATATAGAACCTAGGAAAAGGTTCAATGTATTGAACCTTTTAGGTATTATGTGGAACCTTTCAAAGGGTTCAATGGATTGAACCTTTAAGGTATTTATATAGAACCTTCTAAAAGGTTCAATGAATAGAACCTTTTCATTCATATAGAACCTTTCAAAAGGTTCCATTTTTAGAACCTTTTTTTAAGTTCTATATAGAACCTAAAAGGGTTCTGCCTGTGTAGCAAGGCATTGAACCTTTAAAGGTTCCATATTGCATACCTTTTTTTTAAGAGTGTACGCTTGATTTGGTGGAAATCGTGAATGGGACAATCATTTGATTATCACCGATTATCTGCGCAAGCAGCAAAAAACATGCTCGATATGCACGTTATCAGAAAATTGGATCTGCCAAATAGGTGCATGCATGTCTACCCTTAGCCGGCTCATATTTAATCAAATAACCTCGTTACAATTCTTATTTTCCGTAAATTTCTGAGAATCTGATAACTACGTGTAAGTAATTTGGTGGCGGAATAGTGGTATAGAAGTTTCAGTGTTAAGCAAGTGAGTTTAAACAATTATTGAGTGGCATTGAACTGAATATAAAAAGCCACGTCTTTCCGCATTCCCTTGTATTCGAGTAACATCTTCATAAATATTAAACAATTTACGACGCACCACGTTTTCATTCGCATATCTCACAGAAGTTATTCCATTAATAAGCGATTTATTATGGCTGTGCACGGATAGCGAGCGATTAAACACCTCTTATTTTTTATTAGTAGTCACTGCAGTCAAAACAGATTAACGAGTACTTGCGAATACACTTGGCGCCATCTTCTAATATATTAGTACCTCAAACCATGAACCAAAGAAAAAAATGTTACGCATGTTGCTAATTCCAATTCGAATTTCTAATTGACATACCTGTATATGCACATGTACACGTAAGGGAGTGCCATACAGAAGCTATATACATGTAGTATACAGTAGAGAAACCTTTCACGGTGGAAGCAGCTATATTCTACAAGAAAGTTAAAACTACAGTGCATATGGTATTGAAAATAGTTAACACTATAGTCCTACCACAGAATCATTGTGAGACGTAACAACGTTTATACAAGACGTACAGTGTACAGTACAGTTTTGCAAGTATGCGAGTCCTGCGGATTTTGGTTTCACATGACCTATAAATCTACCAGTATACAAAGTATATAGACCTAAATACTTTACTTAAAAGACATTCTTGTGTCTATTTATAGTAGGCTACCGGTACAATTGTAGGGTTTTATACATGTAAAAGCGCACGCAGATCAGTAATTTATTTATTCATGATAATCATTTCGATTTAATATGAGAGCAGTTGCCAAGCAGAAAGGCTGAATTAGCAATTAACTATGGTAATTGATTTCAGAAATAAAACAAAACCTTCATTGAAAGAGGGAAAAAAGCAAATAGACACGTACGCGACACATGCATCCTCTTTATGTCAAACCTATTATTAGAAATTGACTTTTCTTGCAGAACGCATTGGCATAATAGTTTAAGAATATTTCATGCACGGTAATTGCACGAAGAAGAAACGGAAGCACCGTTGAATAATCCGCAAAAGCGCTAAACAGTATATAAAAAACCGCAAATTGGTATACATGTAAGGCAATCTAACTCTGAAATCTAGCTAGTGATAAGCTATTTACGCATGATGAAGCAACACACTGACCATAAATACTGAACATAATTCTAACAATATTGCCGAAATATGCACTTATCATTTCCGTTTATAGGTTGGGGCAGTGATTCTCACGAGAAAACTTGATATAGATTTCGTATACGCGTGAATTACTGTCTTTAAATACGGGAAATAAGTACTACATGTAATACACTGTAGAAACTTTTTTTCTCAACCAACTACCTTTTTTCAATTACATTGTAGGCCTACATGTATTTTTCCTGTCCCACAAAAAATAAGAAATTACGATAATGATTAATTTTTCCAAAGATCCACTATCGAATAATATATCACGTTATAATTTTTAATTTACGCCTTTAATGCTAAGAATTTTTCCAAACATGTTTTAGATTTTGCAAAAATAGTTGAGCGAGTATGATCTTCTTGTCTGCAATTACTTGCAAAAGTCAATGATACAGTGAAATCAAATAAAATGTTCGTCATAAATTTCGGTAATTCATATTATTTTCCAGTTAATTTTACGACTTTTGGCTCTTTTTTTCAGAAGTAACAGGTTGTGGTGATTGACGATTCGCCTGTAACTTGCAATGACTTTAAAAAACATCATCAAACAGTTGAAGTGTTACTTGTCCATACGCTGTCCATATGTCGAATTTGTGCATTCCATCACGTACATGAAATACTGTATAATACATGACTGGATTTTAGCCTGGCAAAACTTTTTTTTAACCCTGTACACTGCATGCTAGAAAATCTAATAGCAGAACTTCAAAGTTCACCTGCAGGAATTGATTCCGATTGGCCAAGAAATTCACGGAAATATTACAAAAGGAGTTTCGAGCCTGAGGCCATCGAAAATAGCAACTCGAAGCCAATTCCTTCTTGGGATTTCATGAGGAATTTCACAATTACAATTGCAGGCAGTAAAGATCCTCGGGCATGTCCTTGTCATCGCTTTTTCTGGAAGAAGAAAGCTGCTCCTAATGGAATACCCAATTGCAAAGGCCTCTGGCGACTCCGTGATAACTATTTTTCCACAAAAATTTAAAGCACCTATTCCGAGCATTTCCTATATGAATCATTCATCATGTTGAATGGATAAATGCCAAAAATCCGAACAAGAACCGCATTGCCAACAATACAAACAGTGAGGGGTTATAGAATAGGAGATGGCACAAGCACTTTCAAAATCCCCTTGCAAATCTTGTCGCTATACGTCCCCTACCCTTCAAACAATTTGAAAGATTTAGGGCATGAATATACATGCGCTCAACTGTAACCTATGTCTAACCGAATGCGGATTATATCAAAATCTGAAATGATAAAATGAGGCAAAAGAAACACCAGCTGCCTCTGATCGAAATTTCAGAGTACATGTATATGATATTCGTATAATAAATACACTGAAGTACAATGTAGGCTACTGGCATTTCGCAGGAAGATATCATACCTTTTGACAGTAAAATTGATCGTGTAGCGTGAAAAAAACGTGGACGGACGACCTGATAAAAATCCTGATTTTGGAATCAGTGCTGGGGCGTGGTCTGGTAATTGTAGGCGTGGTTAAGCATTCCGTCAGTAGGCTAGTACTGACGATATTGATTGCGCTCGCATCAGTAATACAACAGTCAGGATCAGTAATATGGTGGCGCTGGCGCACCATATGCCTGTCATCAGTATTAGATTAGATGTTTTTACTCCTCTTCAGCTATATAGTTTTAACTGCACGGATATAAATTTCCAAATTAAATGTCCTTAGTGTTTATTGACAATGGTCAATAAATTCAGTACACTGTAGTTAAGCCGTATAGATTTCGAACTGAAATTCCAGCCTACATATTATAACTCATTTGGTTTAAAACAATCAAATTACAATGCTCCCACTGAACAATGGAACGCATACAGCAT
The DNA here is from genome assembly GCA_034698745.1 of Megaphyllum sjaelandicum. NCBI lineage: Eukaryota > Metazoa > Arthropoda > Diplopoda > Julida > Julidae > Megaphyllum > Megaphyllum sjaelandicum. The sequence goes on from JAQGBX010006431.1 coordinate 7,974, forward strand.
ATGGATCCAGTTCTTTAAAATAACCAATAAATATACTGGTACATATATGTAGGCTACATGTACCGCCAAAGAAGTTCTTAAGCATAATGCATCGACTCGATCATGGTATATATAATCATATATAGGCTACTTTATGTGTGAAATAACTGCAGATAGATTTGCTCATAATTTCTAGTATAAGTTACAACTTCGCTATACATGTATCGATGTTGCATTTCAGATTACACAAAAACCTCTTAAATTTGCCGACGCGAGGCATATTTATCCATGCATGCACAAAAGGGAAGTCATAAAAATGCTGAAACAGGCCTCGGCAACAGATCAATACCCATCATATTATGCATGCTAAGTAGATGATGGATACACTGCAGGAAGGAGAATGGGTAATTAGATAAAAATTACGTGAAAATAATTAAGTTTGATGAGATTGATCGATGCGGGTTTATTGTTGTTTAAATACACCGAAGGGCTTAAATCTTGGCTCGACGTGGCAGGGCTATTGATTAAGGAGGCCTGCGCAGCATCAGTCGGTGCACATGGGTGACGTAAGTTAATTAAGAAACGCGCATCCCCCGTTTTAATTTGCATAGACTATGGAGAACAGAATTTCAACACATTATGGAAATTCAAATTCATGGCTTTATAAGCTAAGGAGCCTGCATGAATTAATAATTACGGGGTGGAACTGCTTCGGGGCCTCAGACAAAACAAGCCGATTCAGTGATTTCGCGACTACGTATACTTGTCAAGATAAACAACAGATTAACGTCTGAAAATGAGAATTGCTAATTTTCTGGCTTCGAATGATAAAACAATACACAGGTCTTAATTTGTAAACTTTCAGCTTTTTTGTCGGGTGGCATTAATGACTGGAATGCCTGCAGGCCAGGACATCTGTTGGACGGCTGTCCCAGCGTTAATGCCTATAAATTTAAGAACAGGCTGGATAAACATTTATTCGCCAACTAGATTTTTCGGCTTCAAGCCATTGGCTTTGCCTAGTTTTTGATTATACATGTATTGTTATTATTAAAGCGATCATTACAGAATAAATAATTCAGACGCCTAAGTCTATTTTTTCAAAAGTATAGTAGGCCTACATGTATACTGGAGTGGGCTGTATGCGTGAAATTTATCGACACTCGGAAAACTTGTTCACAACAACTCACTAAACTATCCTTTCCCAAAATCCAGTAAAACCCTTCATTGCATCTAATCTACTAATAATAGTCCTTATTAACCTATATACCCACCACAAATTTAATAAAACCATAGATATGTAGGCTATTTGAATACGTCAGTCGCGTATAGGAAAAATATATAAACCTAAATTTAAATATTTCAAAATTATAAACAAAACATTTTGTCTATGACCAAGTTCTGAGTGTCAACAAAAGAAATGCAGAAATCACGCGAATTCCGTAGTTTTACTAATTCTCACCATCCGATCATCGTTGTTAGGCCATTTAGTGTGGCGAAGTCGTTATTATATCGTATTGATCCGATTTTTGCGTCACTTGTCCAAGGCGATCGAGGTCAAATTGTCTGGACATACAACTACTACAGCAGTGACATGAGTGCGATAACACGATCCATTGAGGCAGGCACTCGCCCACTATAGGAGTAGCTTTCTGGAGAGCGAAAGGAATGCCCACAAAACCTTTGGAAATGTTGCACGTAGGTGGCGCACTCACCCTGGAACATAGGTGCTAAAAGATTACGAGGGCCTTAACTATCACGGACAGCGACGAGCAGCATGGTGCCAGCGAAAGCGGGCGTTTTTTCGCTAAATCTCACACCGAGAATCACCTTAAGCTTACGACGAAACGATAAATAATGGAAGCGTGATGCTACTTACTTTGGTTGAATGGAAGCGGAGGTTTCCGGCCCATCCCAAAGGCGGCAGAAGTGTGCAGCAGCAAAAAAGCAGCCACGAGCAAGCGCCTCGACGGCCATCTTTTCTCTCGAAGCAGCGTGGTGCGGGTGGCAAAATCCATGGTGGTTTGCAGTTCTTTCGCGGAACAAGTCACAAAACTCGCGTTTCACTCGCTACAAAATCCCGGAGCACAAAAAAAAGTGTACCGAGGACCAACAGGCCCCCTCGAGGCCTTTCGAGTGAGTGCTCGAGCGACCAAAAACCCCGAAAAAAAAGTTTGTTTCTTCTCTGCCCTTTCTGGAAGAGCGAGTCTTGGAAGCACGCCTGCTTAGGTTTAAACAATGGCTTCCGAGCTGTCGTCCGTGATGATGATGTCGCTTTCCACTAGCTTGACCCGTCCCCTCGTCTCGTCGGTATTATTAGAAAATCCCCCGAAATACGGCGAGGTTTTTTCAGCGAAAATAAATCAAACCGGTGCAACGAAGGCCACTGCCGAGCGCACGCTTCATCGCAGGCTTGGGCTGTCACCCAGTTATAGAAACATCGAAGCAGATTAGATTCATTCCTTTGTATTTCCACCGAAAGAGGATTCCCAAATTGATTCAAAAAAAAGAGAAAAAAGAAAACGGTTGAGGCGGAAGGTAAATAAATCCGAGAATCCGTAAAAGCTCCGCTTTTTTTTTATAGAGTTCGTGTTTCTCTGGTGGGGTATTTTTTAATTCCTGCGATGCTGCGAAGACGTGCGTCGATTTAATTTCCACTTAATCGGCGGCGGCTCGGGTCACGTGGTGTGCTTCGAAAACTGCTGCGACGAGAACAAAAATCGTCCCATGGGGCCGGCAGCACTTAGGCGAAATCCAACGTTGAGTAACGCGACACTCGTCCTCCTGAAAGACAAGTCAAGAATCTTATGAGAAGACGCCAAGAACAATCGAAGACGCATGCAGCCCTCGCAACGCTTCGATGACGTCCGAAAAAGGCGAGTGGTAATAACGGAGGTGAGGAGATATAAAAAAGGGCAGCGAGACCAAATTGCAGAACGGAGGAAATGAAAATCGACACCTTATACGAGGGTACCTTTTGCATTCCTGCCTACTTTTGGGCTTTTGTCGACGCACCCCTCGGAATCACCGCCCTTTCTGGTGTAAATAGCAGATGGTCGAGGCGCGAGGGGAGAGTTTGGGTAAAATATGGCGGCCATGAGCTGCCCTAAAGTGCCCCAGGCCCAAGAGACGGTTTAATGGGCTGCGAGTTCCTCCTCCGAAAACGACACGCCATTTTGCACCTCGGAGGTGCAACATCGGTCCTAACTTAGCCGCTGTCGAGTCAATCCTGGGGTTTTGTCTTATTACCTTTATTACCTGTTCTGTGTTACTGCTTCACTGCCCTTTTCCTCGGGTGCGGCACCCAGCTTGTCAAAACACGGGAGAGGATGAAACAAGATGGTGGCTGGACCAAGGCTGGCGGACTGGAGACCCTCTCGCGTGCTCCGGGGGATGGCGTTTCTTTGTTTGTTGTTGGCGCTGCCAGCGAATTAAGTCCAATCATGGAACCTGCAAAAAAAACGAGTGACAACTTCATTATTCGCCCGCTGGTTTCCCTGGACGTAATGACATATGGCGAGGATGCTTGGGTTAGAGGAGAATCTGGGACGGACGGAGGCTTCGAAATCTGTATAAACAATGCCTCGTAAATAACGCGGAACGCGAGCTAGCACTTAACGGTGGCGAACACCCCTGTGCACTTGGCAGTGATATGGACACGATGGGCGAACAACTTAAAAAAAACCTGACTTTTCGAATATTTATGCACTATACCCCCATCGAAGAAAATTCAGCGAAGATTCCCACGAGTCATTCGATAATTTAAGATTGTGAAACGTCTGAGAGCAACTACATGGATAAAGATTTAGTTCTATAGTTTCTTAACAGAACGTAGATGGTGTCACTCAGAGCTACTGAATGCGCACGATGATGCTGCCATATCTATACACATGAAGATGATTGCACCTTGGACGTGTAGCATCATTATTAACGTACTGAATGTCTTCAAACGACGCTGAAGTGCACACTAATCTAATGTATATATCTATGTCCGGAGATGCGCAGGGGCCATTCAAAAAGGACGTCATCATGTAGGGGGAATAGGTTAAGGTAAATTTTGAGGACGTCCATTTCGAATGTCCCCTGATGTCACAAAACCTCGTGCAAAGCGAAACCGGGTGCAAAATGAAAACTCCGTTCGTTAAGCCTACTTCCTCGCTTAATTCGACTCGATTACCATCAATATCGGTAAGTACAGCCCGGGCCTGCCAGCTAGTAATACTGTACATAAACAGATCGTGCGACTGAATGCTCGCCGATTTTTTTTAGTTTTCCTTTTGTAGTCAAAATTTACACGAGAGTACAATTTGTCATCTCACTGCTGGACGATCACAAAGTCGTAGTTAGAAAATAATGCAACAATAAAACCATCGCAAATGCATAAAAATGTTTGAGTAACGGTTCTTTCCATCGACCTCGGGCCTATATGCATGGCTGAAACCTACATCTCCGACTTTATACACGTAATTAAAAAACCTCGATGACAGCAACGACCATACAGCAATCTTTTTCTCTTTGCTACGTTTCGGGACCATGTCCCTT
>JAQGBX010006432.1:0-12493 GCA_034698745.1 Megaphyllum sjaelandicum
TGTTTGCCCGGTAGTTGGCGCTAGTGGTCGGTAATTTTAATTTTTTAAATTATAAGTACCAACGAATGCAAACCCTAAGATAAAATTCATTTTATCCCAAAATCACAAAAATAGTTAAATGGACATAATTTAGGTAAAGAAAGTTGGGAGAAGATTAATAACGAAGAAATACGGACCGAGCTACCTAGCAGCAATAAATCACTAATAACTCATTAAGATAGGCAATCATGTTTTACCCGAGTGCTTTAAGTAATTGCCTACCTAATAGGAGCGGTTTAACTTATCAAAAAAATGTAACATGTTTTCCGCCACATTTTCCACCTATAGCATGTTAAAGTTTCAAACTTGAAACATTGTAAAATCATGTTTTGGGACAAAATTCAAATTTTGAAGCATGACGAATAAAGATAAATAAATGTGACGAAATAAAGAGACGAATAAAGAGAAATAAATGTGCGGAAATCAAAACTGCATGACAGAGCCTTTTAGCAGCTAAACATCACTGATAACCCCTATGAGGCAGGCTATCATGCATGGCTCGAGTGCTCTAAGTGATTGCTTACCTAATAGGGACAGTCTAAGCTTTCAAAAAAAAATTATCAGATTTTCGCAACATTTTCTACCTAGCATGTTAAAGTTTCACACTTAAAACATTGTTAAATCATGGTTTTGGATGAAATTCAAATTTTTAAGTAGGGAGAAGACGAATAAAGAGAAATAAATGTGCAGAAATCAAACCGACTGAGCTGCCTAGCAGCAACCCCTTAGAGCAGGCAATCATGCATGACTCGGATGTTCTAAGTGATTGCTAACCCTTAGAAGCTTTCTAATTTTTCAAATTGTGTACATCTTTCCGCCGCTTATACTACCTACCACGTTCAAGTTTATAACGTACACCATGGAAATATCATGGTTTTGGACAAAGTTTAAATTTTAAAGCAGACTGAATTCCGGCTGAAATGTTTACCCGTGTTGCGATACCGAATGCTGCAATCGAAGAATCAAGCAACCGAAACAGAAAGTCCCTCCATGTTTCTTTCAGTGTGGACGTACTGTAGCTGTATGAGTGCAGGAATGAAAGAGTGGCCATGGCACAGAAGTTAATTGAGAGCGAATGCTCATTTGACTTAATGCACGCTTGTATGATGATAGGGAGACGTTGTCCCCCTAATTAATCATTAAACTTAAATAATCCCTCAGGCATTCAGTCATGTTTTCGACTTAATTATCTAATGTAAATGCATGACTGTTAGAGCGTTTTTCTCCGCGAGTTCTGCTGCGGAGATGTTGATTTGACAGCCGCGCGCGCATGCAGCTTGAGTACGGCAACTCAAGCTACGAGTGTGCGTGCGCAGTCCCATGCGACCACCTGTTGCGAATAATATTGATTAAGCTTGATGTTGGTCGCCAATGAAAACTGCGATGTTTGTAACATGTCGGAAGCATAACAGCTTTATAACGTGGGCATGCACGCGGATGCATAATATATGTGACGGAGTTCTTGGTAAACGCAATTGTTCCATCGAACATGCCTTTTAAGACTTTTAATGGACTATAATAAAATGACGTTATTGCGGAACCGCGAGGTAAAGTGCAGGAAATCCTCACCAGAAACTACTGCATCAATACGAAGCCCAAACAACGGATCGATTAAACGCGGAGAAACAATAGAAACCCCAAAAATGAAAAACAAAAGTTGAAATGTTGGAAAATGCAAACGTCTTCCATGTCGTGCTTACTTTAAAAAGACACTGGAGGATAGCTGGGCTATCCTGCAATTGCCCACTTTCAAAGAACTACATCTGGAGCTGCATTGTAATTGATTACGCCACATGAAAATGTAAGGAATTACAATGCCATCAGAATTGTAATGAATTACGTCATCATCTGTTATTATGAATGACGTCAACTTAATAATTGTAATGGGTGACGTCATAAAAGTTTAAATGAATGACGTCATCATCAGTCATTATGGATAACGTCATCATAAAGATGTTATGAATGACGTCGCCATAAGAAGTGTTTTGGGTGACTTTATCAGAATTGTAATGGATGACGTCATTCTAATTTTAATGAATGACGTCATCATCAGTTCATATGAAAAAGTTATCTTAAAAATGTATGAATGGGCAATGTTTTCAGAATTTTAATTGATTACGTCATTCAATAAAAAATTACTTATTTTTCGGACTTTTAATCAAACATTATTTCGAACGATTAATCGCACATTTGTTTCTAACATTTCTTCGAACTTTTAATCTGGCATTATTTCGTACATTTAACATAGCAATTTTTCGTGCATTTAATGGGACCTTCTACGTACATTTATTTAATCAGGCATTTTTTTTGGACACATAATGGAACATTTTCAGGACATCAGGAGCTCCAAAACTACCCCTTTAACTCGGTGTAATACGTAGTTCCACGTCAAAACTATTCATTGTTACTTGTATTTCTGCGGTAATGGCCATCGGTTTTATTGCAATGGACACGCTTTCAAAATATTATCCTTTCCTAATTCCAGACTAACACATTCGTGAAATTGATTTTTAAAGTCTAGACTGCAAATTAGTGGGATGTGAATAAATGGTATAATTCATGCAGGTGCTTTAGCAAGCAACATCCATCTAATTGCATAAAATGTGAAACTTTAAATCTGAAACTTTCGGACAAGAATAACCAGTAATTAAAAATAATACGAGATGTAATATAATTTGATGTTTATACTTTCCTGATATTTTCTTTTAATAAGGACGAGTTAATGTTTATAAGCCAGCGGTTTATTATGTACAATTTGGATTCACTCACGATAATGCAATTAGTTTTCCCAAAGCAATTCAAGAATGTTCATTATTAATATCTTAAGAAATAGAGAGAATTATGTATTATGCAAATGTATGATTTGTGTTTTATACTGTTTGTGCTCTTCACAAACGCTCTTCACAACGTTTTTCGTTGATAAAATTAAAGCTGAAAAAGCAGTTTTACTTATTCAAAAAGTTATTTTAAAAATTCACAAAAATGCATAACGTTATCTGAATGCATTGATGTTTATTGCCATAATTTAAATTCTTTTTAGTCTTATTTTATTGACATAAACCGTTTACTTCATCCAAATTTGGCATTACATGTATTATTGATACAAGTATACTATACATGTGCAACTTATACTTAAAAGTATACGTAACAATATATTTAACACACAAGGAGTGTCCATTAAGTTTCCGATTTTAATGAAATTTGGTAGAAAAATACATGTAAACGATATTTATTATTCAAAAAAAATTCTAATTTCGAAGAAGCCTTTTTCCCATCGTTCTGGCAGCGAATTCATCCTCCCTAAAAAACGACTGGCTGGCGTTTAAGCCAAAGATTCCAATCTGCATTTCTGACATACACTGGCCGTTAACGTCTCTGTGCATTTTTTACACTTGTCTGTCCATATCTGAACAAATCAATCCACTCATATACCGAACGTTTGGGCATTACTCGGACCAAACTCGGACATTTCACACATTTATGCTCCTGAAAAGCCTTCAAAAGTTAAAAACCGACCACAAACCACATATCGCATGCTGAGCCACTATCTCATCGGAGTCCATCTTTGCTTTCGAATTTTAAGCTCGTGCAATTTTTAAAACGTATATTTTAAAGTTGAAATATGTTCAGGAATGATGGATGAATATTTCCAAAAAACTTCTTCAAAATCCATACATCCGCTCTCTTTTTTTAAATTTTTAAATGAATGCGAAAACTTAATGAACACCCCTCATATTTAATATACTTTTAAATAATGGACTACTGCAATGAACCAACTTTCCATTTAAAAAATGAATAACATTATCATTATTTCTTTTCAACATTTCTCGGAGCTTTGCCGTAATGTGAATACTTGTCGAGTCTTCTATATATTTATGCATTGGTATAAGCCGTTCACTTCCATTCTAACTTGTCATTATTCTATATGCAAGTATTGATATACCCTCAGGCGTGTTACTAAGAGCACTTAAGATGAGGAAATTTGTTAGGCACGAAACGAGAAAGAGAAACCACGGGAAAAATAAATTTTGAAATTAAAAAAAAAAAACCTCGAATGAAACTTTTTACGGTAAAATCTGAAAGTTTAGAAATGCAAATCCACGTTGTAGACATTTTTTTACCGCGAGTAACGAGGATTTGCTTTTAATGCACTTCGTAATGAAATGAGGAAAGTTTGATAATAAAACTGATTCCGGCTTTGAAGTTTTCATTTCACAAAAATATCTTTTGAAAAGACCAGTCTGGAAAGCGGTCTGCCCGGCATGAATACTGCATTGCAAAAGTTGAAACGATCGAAAACTTGCATTCTGAATAGTTTGCATGCTTTCAAAGTAGCTAGAAATTATTGCCAAATTTCATGCCAAATTCTGAAAAGATTGTCTGTAAAAATTACCGTGTATAATCTGGCTTTGAAAGTTGGACAGTTTGTACGCGGAGTTACATCCAGTATATACCAGGCTATTCATAAGTCCATTGCGAGCTGTTTATATAGGTTTAAATTGCATTTAATTAAATTTAAGCACATATAAAATGTATTTAAATTCGTCTTAAGACTATTATTTGACGAGACATAAGTTAGAAAATTAGTTGCTAGAGTTAGTATATACTGTAAGCGACTATAGTGCGACTATTGCCGGTATGCATTTTTCAATTTAAATTTGTGTTAGTTTTTTTAATGTGTTTGCATACGAAAGTATTGCGATATAAGTTTTAACATTGTACTTATATACGAGGTATTGTTAGCTCATGAGGAAGGTAATCTAATGCCGAAACGTTGAGCAAGAAAATATAATAACATTGGTTGAGGAATAATTGTCTCGTCAAATAATATTCATGCAATCCAATCACTTGAAGATGCAGAATACTTGTCTTAAAGGTCATTGAAATTGATTACATTTTTATTATTCACATCACGTAGATAGTTTTAATTAGTGAAATAATAGGTGCTTTTAGTGAGCACAAAACATCAAACGGATTTAAAGTCAGATCATGATAAAGAAAAGTTATGAGGAAAACAATTCATGTGCCACCACAAAAAAAGCTTCTCGGTTGAACAATGAAGGTTTTACAGGAAAGCCCACTTGTTTACGAGTTTTGCAGATGTATGCTCAAAAGCCCTATGTAGGGAGACTGCATATAATTTCATTTCCTCATAACATTATTGATTATAATCTGATTTTAAACTAATCTGATTGATTGAAACAATCAATGTAGCGTGAATAAAAAACAAAAGTTCCAACTTCAATGAAGTTTAAGATAAATGGCAAGGTCAACAAAAGATACATTAGTAAGGTGCCCTATAGTCTTACTAATACATTTTATGCGTTTTTAAATTCACCTAAATTCAATTTAAACATACAAACAGCCTGCAATGGACTTAGGAATCACCCGGCATATCATCGCTCGAATTGGAATCATTTGTTGCCTCCAGATTTATCATGGCGTTATTTCAGTTTTTGTTCTTTTGAACGGAATATTATGCACCACCCTGTACTCCCCTGAACCTCCATTCAGATTCAATGAGCATTGATTTTTTTTGTACATGGAGTGCTATTGAATACAATTCCGTTTGAAATATGACCCAATAAGACTTCTTTTCCTACATACATCAGTTTGAAGGCCTGACTGCATCAAAAAGCTGTCCTTCCATACGGAATAAATCTTCAAAACCTTAGAAGTTTGCTTTTTTATTAGCATACGTCCTGTCTGGTCATAATGCAAATGATATATTTCTCCGAGTATGGAATCCCTCTTATTTCCAAGTGAGTGCTATTCAAGTGGCGTTACTCGTAGAACCACCGGTGGTTTTCATTGGTCGCTGCGAGGCGCTGCTAGCATGCCCCACAATCACGCCAGTGTCATGAAAGGAAATGAATGAACTTGTACTTGGAGTTCTGAGCAAACATTTGTTTCCTCACTCAACTTCGTCTTAGTGCAGCATGCCCAATGACATATAAGGTTTCCACGCACGCTTTGGTGTTGCCCTTTTCAGTGCAATTTCCTCTGTTTGCCTTGTTGAGTGATCAATTGTGATCTGCCCCATTTGCAGACAGCGCCACAGGAAGTGTTGGACATTTTGGGAAACGAGCATCGGAACCCCACATTCGCTGCATATAAGTTGTAAGTGCTCGATCATCGCGATCTCATGATCTCACATGTATCCAATTGATAGATACAGGATGTATGATGGATATGTTTTGATACCAGTTTCTGATAAAATACAGCAAAAATGTCAAATACATATCTAAGAGAATATATCCCTACAGTATGGCAGCAATGTTTCAATGGGAAATGTTGATAAACTAACTTGACAGAACTGTTTATTCCATCAAGCAAATTATTTCAACTGAAACAATTTCCTTTTGTTGCACGCACAAAACGACATTTTTAGATTACTGTTTATCGCTACAGTATGACAACACTGTTTCAAATGGAAATGAAGTATAAACTAATTTGACAGCACTGCTTATTTCATGCTGTCACGTGTTTCTTTTCTGATTGGCTGTAAGATTGGCCTCGTGTGTGAACTTAAGCTAGAGTATATTGCGTGGCTCTCGAGTATGAATGGTAAAGATTTAAGATGTTGGCACATTTAGTTTTCAGTAGCGTTTTTGCAACAATGATGTTCCCTACTAATACATGTACCTCGGAAACAACTTTCAAACAGATTTATAACGACTTTAAGAATAAGTTTTAATTTGGATTTTTTGTAACAAAATTAAGTCTCTTAATTAAGCCTTGTTCGCACGGACATCGAAGTGTCTCCTATAAGTCTAAAAAAATAGGAGAGAGTCACCTAAGTGAACGTGCGAATGCAGCTCTCCTAAAAAAACTTCTCTTAGCTAGGAGAGTAAACTTAAGAGACTCCTAAAGTTAAGAGACTCATAAGTGATTGATGTGATGTCACACTATGCAGTCCAGTAATTGCCATGATAGTCTTTTATCCCTAAGCAATGGATAGTCGCCCATTGTAGAATTATGTGAGTTAGAGTTAGGTGAGTCGTGCGAATGCTACTCTCCTAACTGACTTTTAGGTGACTCTCTTTGCTAAGTGAACATTTTAATAGGTGTCTGTGCGAACAAGGCTAAAGACACTGGAACTCATAAGCGCCACGAAATTCAATTTTGCAATGGTGTTGGGGTCCACACTAATTCGGTGGTAACTACCGAATAATTTGGGTTGATGGATTACACCCCATACCACATGGTATTAATTTACTGGTAGTAGGGTATACTGAGATGAATTTAATACATCCACCCAAAACATCACATACTGTACGCATTCAAATGTTGGATCGTGACATTGCATGACAGCGCCACCTAGCGACTATTTGTCTATAGATAGTTTCACCCCATTCAAATGGAGGGGGTTATATGAGGGTCACATACCAAGAAAATGTGCACTATACCATCCTGCAGGTACTCAAATGATACTCAGGAGTTAGGGAACGGTTAACTTCAAGAGGTCTATTTTCTAACGTCTAGCAAAATGAAAATTTTTAATAAAAAAAAAGTGTGAATAGACAACGAAGGTAATTGATAGCAATTACTAATAATTTACCTTAAACCCAAAATCACAATTTCAAAAATTCGTCATGAGATCAACTTGTCCACTGGGTAAAAAAACATTTACAAATAATGTACATGTATAACTAATGCGTGGGAAATAATGTGAATTTTACAATTCCTAGTTACTGTTGTCAGTAACAACAGACATTGTTTGATTGAAAATATGTCAATTTTTTTTCTAAATCTGTCCTCGAGTCCCTTGGAATCTTGAATCACTGTAGAACTTGAGAGACATCATATTTATGCGTTTACCATCACTTTTTTTATTATTTTGGAATCATGCCACAGATGGCGCCGTCTATCTCGCCTTCAACGGCGAACCCAGCGTCCGTGCCGGTGCCAATGTGCAACAAAACAGCTTGGCCTCGTGTCGGCATAACCCGTTTCGTTTTATTACACAACTTCCCATTATTATGCCAGTTAACGAAAACGTGTTTTTCCAATTCATGCTAACCATCGACGAGTACAGTGTAATCGTACAGTTACGACACTCGAGGAGCGCACGTGGAGATAAATACGGTATATGCGCGCATTTAAAATTTAAAACAACAGTGCATAGTCGCCCCTTAATTTTCACTTAAAAATTTCGACACACCTGCACATCCGAGGGGAGGCGAAACGACACAAACCGGAAAATTTCGATATACACTGTATAGGATGATGACCAAGAAATTTTACGAGTGGCGCAGTGGGCTTTAAAAAAAAAAGGCAGCGTTTGCACAAACTGGGGATTAGTTTTACGACATACGCGAGGATGGTCAACCACTCACACCGGTAGCTAATAAAGGTGTGAGAAACGGCGGCTTTTACGAGCATCAAAATTAAACTGTCCACCAGGGAATATCAATTTGTTATTACCGAAAACGTTTGATAAAATTGCGATGGGACTCGACACCTGAGCACCATTTATTGCGCAGAATGTCGCGATAAAGTATGGCTCGAAGAGGTGAGATCTCCTTAGAAAGTTTAGTGTCCGGAACATTGCGAGCAAACAGCCTTAATAAACAATGTGTAAATAGCTAGTAGAAGATCGGCTATAAAGCCAAATCCGTAATTTTATTCCGGACAGTCTTGCCCATTTAGCTCGCATGCAGTAACGGCCGGGACGAGGCTGAAAGTTTCCAACCAACGATTCCGAAACACATCAGCTCCTCGTAACACGCAAATTCAATTTCAAGATTGCTGAAGCTTTATTTCCCAAGCTCGTATAGGCAATCTGCAAATGCGGAGATGCCACATTACATCATTGCGCCAAACGTACAGTTTCCTCGAACTACTAAACACGGTCTTATGCATACATTTGCACGTGTGGAGGCGGACAATCTCCATAAAGTTCTGCAAGACAGCTGTGTCACGACTGAATAGCTAATACAGAATGCCAGCCTACAGGCGTCATTGCAACGTCATTGGCCCCCGCTACAAGAGTTTGGCATTATTCACATTCATTTGGAACAGAGCCATTATGCAGCCGAAATCGCATACGTCTGCAGGGAAGTATGCCCGGAACCCAGAATACCGATACAGCGTACATGTACTTAGAAGCGCATAATCCATGTTTAGACAACGCTGGTTAATCAACAGTAGCTCGATCTGGTGTACATTTTCTTGCAATAAATGCCTACAAATCCGCAGTCATTGTCGGTTGGTATAGTAATCGCCCTGTCCAATAACTGCGATTCAGTTTTCTTGATCTAGCTATGCTTTAATATCAGAATCCAACATCGTCATAAATAATCGAGCACACCATCATCTGCATTGGATTTATGAATCATTCATCTTAAAATTGATGCGCGGGACCTTGCTTTGCCAAGACATCTTGCAAAATTTAAAACCTAAGATTAGTGTCCCGAGTACAGCGTTTCACAAAACAAACCCATCAGATTTCATTCTGATGCACGGGAGCAAGATTTGCCAACCTGAGCTTATTTTTGGACGGTTGACGTGCCAACATCCACGAACAAAGTTATTCCGCGATTCAGCACTACCTGTTCGACCCCAGTTTGAACCCATCAACAAGAAGAGCTGAATGTGTCCAGGTAAAGAAGCACGACATTCTGGGACAGCGCAGCAGCTCTTAAAAGTCAGCTTCATTGTTATATAGGCTATGTGCTCAAGGTAACCTTTTCAAAGCTGCCTCTTTCACATTTTCCTTTTTCTCCGAAACTTTTGTTCGCTATGGTCAGTTCGAACTTCCAGCTTCGTTTCCCCTAACCTTTCTTTCACTTTACCATTCACAGGAATCCTTCTCCCCATCCCATTTGCAGCTTTCCGCTGCATCGTGTCGTTATTATTGTATCGAGCGAAGTTGCCAACTCTTACCCCCTCATGTCGGGCATCATGATCACTACCGCCTACTTGAAAACTCCCAAGATTTTTCCCCGTGGTTCGAAATTTGGGCTGCCACCGAGCCAAACGCGTATGCAAATCGGTCGGATCCATAAAAGTCCGTCATTCCATGCAGGTGAGGCCAACTGAGGTGCTAATACCAGCAAACATTTTTTTTCGGCCATCCCACTCTCTCCCAAGTGCAGGATAATCCACCAGATTTCATGTCCCGTAGGGGTTTACTGATTTACAATGGCGAAGGTAGTGCAAGCACCTGCATGGCCAACGTTTCGAATTTTGAACTTTAGGGTGTAGGCAGATTTGACTTTGATATAAGCCTAGCCCTTGCTACTTCGTTGCATTAGAAGGTTGGTAAACATTATCAATATTGCGAAGTTCTATGTATACTCTATTGTACCACGGTATGCTATTTTGCAATATCTCACGTTTGATTTGATAGCTCACATTCCCGAAACATTGCTAAATTAGCCAACTGTATCGCGGGTTGGCGCAGCATTTGCGACACTTCTGGTGTTTCGCACCTTTGTGGCTGGTCCAAGGTTGTACCAAAGTGTACCATACTCATCACCTGGAACTAGTCAGTGAGATTTTTCGTAATTAACATAGACAATTCTTAAGCACTACTGAGAGAAACAGTTCCAATTAATGGCTCGAAAAGCATCATCTATCTGCGGATATGATAATCCCGGAGTAACACCATAGCAACGATTCAATGAAGGTGCTGAACATTTACCATACTGTACAAGATCCAAGGTTTTCTATTCAAACACTGATTTTGCAGTTATTAACCCACCGGCACCACATCACGTGCGGTCAATGGCTATAGGTTTGGAGTCGTAACAGTCGTTGCCATGGCATCACCCAAACAGTAGCGTATGACGTCACGAATTTGCTTCTCTGGTTCTCCACGGTGATGCGAATGCAGAGAGAGGAAGCCTGCATTGAGGCTGCAATATAAAAGCATGCCAAGGGAATTTTCCAAAGAATTATTACACCGGCACGGGCATATACTGACGGTTTTTTTTTTATACAATTACCTTACTCAGCACCAACTAAAGCTGCACTCAGCACTAAATGTTAAGCAACTTCAAATGGGAAATGATCACGAAGCAGCGTCCTACACAATAAAACACGCAATAGGTTGCATAATTTTGCCTAGGATGTCGTTTTGGAAATTTGCCGGAATGCAAATACAACATCCACTTCAAACTAGACCTGGACTAAACCGAATTTAAAACGTAGAGTTAAAAGAATGGTTCGCTTTACCCTCGCAACTCAAGTTCGCAAATATTACGAGCATTTTCACAAGCACAGAAAGAAAAGCCTACGCGCATGCGCACATCCAAGTTAGGCCCAAAGAGCAAAAGCTCATTGAATGATTGAAATTAAAAGGTATTAACGCGTTTCTAGACATCGTACTCGAACGAACTAAACATAGTAGACGTAAGCATGTGCCAAACAATTTTAGTACGTTCCAAACGCTTGGAATTTGATCGGGTGAACGACAACCGTGCAGATGAGGTTGCCCCTAGAAACAAGACGCAGGGGCATTGGAGTACTCACGCACGAAAGGCGCATGATTATCTATACAGTCGCGCGAAAGCGTAAACCGAATAAAATTTTGAAACAATCGAGGATGAAATGTACGCGCGCTTCATTCAAGGCTTCAAATCGCAAGGTCAAAACCGAGTACTAGTTGCGCTATCTAGGAGTAGTACGGAAAAATGAACTTACAGTATCTGAACCCAATGGGGCATATCCCTAGGAACATCGATTAATCCACGTTTACTACAGTCCACGTAATTGCCGAGACACGAACAACTCGACGGACATAGAACATTTTCGGCTAGAGTTCGATGCTCGAAACTGAACGCGAATAACACCAACGAAAAGCAGAAGAAATTGCGAGAGAACAGCAGCTGAACCGCCATCTTAAGTTGGCGAACCTCTCAACTTCCACCCGAGGAAAATACAGTTTTAGCCGTATCTTTTCCGCATCTTGGTCGCGTCATGATCCCGCGAGTAGAACGCACTTCGTGTTAAGTCCACTCAACAGCAGCAACTCCGACATTATTCGAGCAAAAAAGGTAAATAAATGTCCAGAAATCACAATGAGGAGCTCGAAACTACGCTTGGCTACTCGCTCCCATCTACCTTCACTTCGGAATGGCCGTACGCGCACGTTTATAGCGAGGCAGGCTTTAGAGCAATGCTGCGTCGCTATTGGACGATGGCGGTCACGTGCTTGGACGATATTGACCAACCGGCAGCGAGCATTCGATGAAAGGGTGTCAAAACGTGCGCGGCAGATAAGGGTTGTTCAAAAACTACGGACAGTGACATTTTTCTCGCCAAGATTTACAGCTGGGACACAATTTTATAAGATAACGACCAGGTCCAGGGAGAGGGGGGTGCAGAGGGAGCATTGCTCCCGGGCCCGGGGTAGATCAGGGGGCCCGGCAGCCCAGGACTTTTTAGTCTCGTAATTTTCTGAGTAAAATCTGTAAAAATTTCCACTTTTTCCAAAAACAATTTTCAA
>JAQGBX010006433.1:0-12492 GCA_034698745.1 Megaphyllum sjaelandicum
TAAGGAATCGCAACCCAGGACCGCATCCACCACAACGCTGCGTCCACGGAGCGTTTCCGGTTACGTTCCAGACACCTATACAGGGTGTCACCAAACGTACAATTCCCGCAATTTCAGTATTTATTAGAAGAAAGGCTAAATCATAAATGACACAAATTAGACTTCATATCTATAAAGCCCTGTAGCCTAAACACTACGACAAGCAGCAAAGAAAAAAACGCAAGCATACGGAGCCCCGAAGAGAAACATCTTTTTATTTTTTTTTGTACTTAAAGAAGCTGTCTATAATTTACATGTACACATTTTTACCACTTTTTGACTCCCACTCTCCCCTAGGTGGACAGTGTTAGACAATTATGCTCCCCCCTCCCCTACAGAATTTACACGTACACTGTATACACCCCCCCTCCCCTTCGTCATTTCCATAAATATGGATTTATGTTTTACATTCTGTATGCTATACATGTAATTATAGTACATGTGCACAGTATTATACATGTATTTACAGGGTCCCTTTCAGAAATTTCATTTCTGATCTTTTCAGGATTAAGAAAATTTTTCCCTGACTAAATCAATATATCAAAAATTGACATATTTTGCAAACTCTACAAAGGATAATATTTTGAAAAACAATTAAAAAAACAGGCACAGAGCCTTAGAAGTAAGAAAGTCAATTTTTTTTACCACAAGCGCCAACTAGCGGGAAAACACCCAACTTATTCATGAGCTACTTTCCCCTCCTCGATTGTGGCTTTTCATGGTTTCCCACAATCCTTCCACGGCAAATGCCGGGATAGTTCCATATTAAATTGGCCATGACTGTCTTCCTTTCCCATCCCGTCCTATCCCTTCCTATCGGATTGAAATATTGAGGAGGTAATGAGGTATTGAGGTATTGAGGAGGTAATGAGGTATTGAGGAGGTAATGAGGTATTGAGGTATTGAGGAGGTAATGAGGTAGTATTGAGGTATTGATCGAGGAGGTAATGAGGTAGTATTGAGGTATTGAAGTGGGGAATGAGCTCCGTTAAGTTGGTAGCGCCCCCTTAGGGGGGGTCCGTCTCAAAGGACTAAGCTACAATAATCCAATCCAATCCCCACTTGGTGTGCCTGCGTCAGTGGATTGTTTGGTTATCCTTTCGTGTGAATTGGGCTGCGTCGCATTGTTCTGTTCATTTGCGTAAGTACGCTTTTGGCCCCTTTTATGCCTTGTTTTACAGTTATGCACGTGACTGGGCCCTGTTGGTCAGCCTCGTTTGAGCGGGTAATACACCCCTTTTTGTATTAAGAATTTAAACAAAAGTTCTATCGTTTTTACCTTAAGGTTTGGTTTTTACTTCTTTTCCTGGGTAGGTCTAGGGACTGAATAGTTGGGAACTACTGACTCGGAGCCCCTAGCTTCACAGCTTTAAATAAAATTGTAAATGTGATAAATTACATACAAAGGTTACCTTCTATGAAAACGTAATGCTAAAATTGGCTTATAAAGAAGTAATAAAGGGTTAAAAACAATAGATAATTTATTACATACAAATACGTTTTTATTTGAAGCATATAATATTAGTAAACAATCATTTTAAATGAAGAACAGACTGGATATTGAATATTCAGTATTCATAAAATTGATAACAGTGTTAGACTTTTACACTCAAAATACTTTGTCGACCTTCAGAATAGGCTACTCGAAATAGATCCTTTTCAGACTTCCAGTAAACCGAAAAAGCAAAAAAAAAATATATATATTTTCAAGTGAAGTTGAAAAAATGGCATTTATTAGTAGCTCAATATTAGTTTAACTACGAATAAACTTATATAGTTGTTATTTTTTCTCGCAAGTTTTTTTTTTCTTAACTAAATGGTTTTAGTTGCTCTTCCAACTACAAATAAAAAAGTTATAAAAATTAGTTGCTTACTAGCGAATAAGAACTAAATAGTTTTTGTTGTTAGTTATCCACAACTAATAATAATTAGTTTTCAGTTGCAACTATAGTTAACTGATAAATTAGTTTAATAATTATGAGCTCTGTCTTCAGAAATAATTTTATTATTTTGTCAACAAGTTTGTTTTTTTAGTTAAAATTAAAAAATTGTTCATTTGCGACCAATATATCCTGCTTTTCTTCATCCTGACAACTAATTTTGCCCGATTTCACATCAGCGTGAACTCACGATGAGCCATTTGTCCCAAAAACAATACTGCATTTCTTGTACGTCAGGAAGTTCCAACAGTGGTCATGGACATTGTACCATCAGTGGTACCCTGGACAATAACAGAACTCCCGTAGTCTCGGATTCCTGACTCGGTCCTTCTGTGGCAGGCAGTCAGCCTGGTTACCATACCTGTTGAGCCTGATGGTGCCTTCCATAATTCTTGGTTTGCCATCCTTGTGAACCACCACCATGCCCTCAAAGAGCCCTCCACTTGGACTGACTTCTACTAAGATCCTAAACATCAGGTCCTTGCCAAGCTCCCAAGCCTCAAGACTGGATCCGGTCAGATTGGACTCAGCATAAAATGTTACGAGTGACACGTTCCTGACCGCGACCAGTGTGGCTTGGGCGCAGAACTTCCTGTGTAGGGCTGTCATGGAATTTATGCTCTCTATGAGGCCTTTGCAAGCCACTGCGACGCCGGGATGGTCATCATTAACTGGTAGCTCCTTGTTGCAGGCACAGAACTGGTGAGGGATCCCAGCCTGCAAGCAGCTTCTGGAAGCGGGCACTGGACCGAAGAGCGTGGTGCCATCAACCGACCTTGCACGCTGACCAAACCCGGCTCCGGAGCGAGCGTACTCCAAGATGTCCAGCAGGGTGAAGTGTAAATCTCGCATGGACGTAAGGCGCCTGGAATTACGCTCTAGGTTTTGCAATTCATCTGGAAAAGACTTGTGGAACCACGGTGGCACGTAGATGGCCATGAAGGGCATCTTCCTCTCCACGCCGCCCACTCTCGTCTTCGTGATGGCGTCTATTCTGTGACCGTGGTCGCCCATCATCACCAGGAAGGTGTTGTCTAGACTGCCCTCTTGGCGAAGATCTAGCAAAAGCCTGAAATGGAAAAAAGTGGTGTGGATTTTTGGAAATTAAAACTAAAAATGAGAATTCTGGGAGAACAGAAGTTCTACCGAACAAAATCGTTATCGGCAACCCCGAGCTGGTTCATGTTGTCGTGGCAGAGCTCGGTGAACATGGACACTCCAAAATGTGGCACCTTTCGGTAGGTCCGAGTGAAACGCAGCACATAGTCCATCTGTATGAGGTGCTTGGGCTTGGAGCCAATGCAGAGGTTGGAACTGAATGTGCGTAAGGTGGAGGACTCCAGGGCAAGCCAGAATGGTCGCATGTAGTGGTCGGTCGGAGGCCGCTCAAAGCCGCCTTCCAGGTAGTTGAAGGTGCTCAGGTCGGGCTTGTCTTCGGCCAGAAGAGTGGCATAACCGACATCCGAGAAGTTCTTCCACAGGAAGGGCCATTCGTCGTAGCGCCGAGGATGGTGGAAGTAAGGCCAGCTCTCGCGGCGACCGGTCAGTGGGGCCAGCTCTGGATAGTACCACGCTTGTAGGCCAGTCAGGATGGCTACCATGTTGGGGAAGGTGTTGTCGCCCACCTTGGTCATCCCTCGAAGAACTACAGCACCCATGTCGCTCACCAGGTAATTGTACGTCATGGGTAGCTGGCGGATGAAGTTGGAGCGGGACACGGAGTCCAGCACCAGGATCAGGATGTTCGGCTTGCTGGTGTTGATTCCATTGCTGCTGCTCACCGCTCCAACAGGCCTCTTATTCTCGCGTTCGGCCAGACTTTGCTTGCGGACCGTGTTTACGTGAAAGCCGAAATAAATGGGGAAACCAATAAAGTTCTTGCATCTGAAAATCACAAAAAAGATTTTATTATTTTTATAAGTTAAATGTCCGGCAGTTGTTTTTGCAACTTTTTAATGAACAAAATGTAGTCATGGGTGCTTTTTTGAGTTCGGACAAGTGATTTTTCTAATTCCTTTCATAGTCATGGCTGCCTTTTCACATTCTGACAGTTTTTTTACTACTTTTTATAGTTCTGGCAGTTATCATGGCTGGTTTTATAATTCTGGCAGTTGCAAAAGCTGGTTTTCTTGTTCCGGCAATTGCCATTACTACTTTTTCTAGTTCAGACAGTTGTCACCACTGCTTTTTCAAGGTCCAGCAGCTGTCATGGCTGCTTCTTCAAGTTCTGGCAGTTGCGATAGCTGATTTTACTAGTTGCAACAGTTGTCAAGATTACTTTTTTCTAGTTTTTCCAGTTGTCCTGGCTACTGTTGTCCGACTGTTGTCATGGCCACTTTCCACTACAAGTTACCAACTTACCGCGGTACCATTCAATCGAAAAACTGAAACAAGCATACCGTACCAACTGACCGTACCTGATGAAGACGAATTCTTTATCCAGCGGCTGACCATCGGCCTCGATAATAACCGGCTCTCCGTAGCGCACGTCTTCGTCGTTGCCATCGTCTCTGATGACCGCTTGATAGTCGCAGGAAAGGGACGCCCATTCGTAGCCAGTCTCCCTTAAGGCTGACCAGTTGACCCGCAGCTTGGCCTTATCGTCCACAAAGACGAAGACCAGCAAGTTGAGGCCCAAACAACGAATTGGTTCCGGGACCCACAGATAAGGCCGGATGGACGGATCATAAGGATCAAGGTTGGGGAACTGACACGTCTGCTCAATGTCCAAAGGCTTCTCCAAGGAGAAGTCGTAGCTGAACTTTGTGAAGGGCAAGCGGATGGGTGGACGATTGAAACGCAAGACCAATGCTGGAAATCCAGAGAAAATGCACTCACATCGGGAGTCTTTTTAGGCATGATCAACCGGAAATATGCGTAAGGCCACCTCGCTCTCACTTCGGAAGTAACACAACTCAAAAAACCTTTAATTGACAGTTGAAGGCGGCATCAATCTTAGATGACGGAAGTATCACTCGTTGTCGATCGATTACAGAGGGTATCCCTAGACCTGGAAAACCTGGAAATGTTAGGGAACTTGAAAATATTAGGAAAAGTCAGGGAAGAATGGATTATTTTTAAAAAAAAGTCATGAAAATCCAACGTAATCACGTTGTCGCGATCCAAATTTAATGCTTTTACATGTTAATTAGCTCAGTGCTTCCAAAATTTTCCAGGGACAAAATTTCAAAATTTCTCATGTTTTCCGAGTACAAATTCGCAAACATTTCCACGTTTTCTAAGTACAAACTCCACAAATTCTCCACGTTTTCCGAGTACAAATTTGAAAAATTTTCACGTTTATATTTCTTTATTATATGCGCAGACGTACTCGATTATAATGTTATTATTTTTTTTACATCTATAGGTTAAAGAAACTATATGACGTTTAAAAAATACTCACTCCAAACGAAGCAGGTTGAAACGCAGAAAATTAAAAGGCAGCCAAGGTAAGTTCTTAGATTATGAATTCGATAATTACGTAGATTCATCGAAACGAGTTTTCAAATTCTAAATTCACGAAAAGGCTGCAAATTTTCGGTTATTTCAAGCGCAAATGGTAACGAAAAATCCGAGGTTTCTAATCGTATCTTATTCGACTTATTTGTTTACTAGCTCTTAAAGATTAGATAATCTCTGTTATTTGCAGCGGCGTAGACATAGGTTTTCCATTAAGGGGGAAGAGGGTATACGTGCTTCAAATGTCAATTGAGGTACCATTAACATTGGCCTTCCAAACCTGTGGCAGTAGCGGCCCTGGGGTTCCCAGGGAACCCCACAGGGGAACCCAACACTAGCTGTTGGCCCCTATCTTGTATCCAATTTGTGCCTCTTGCATTTTAAGTTTCTAACACCTAACTAGTATATATATATATACCAAGAAATAAAAGGATGACAGGGGGTATCCCTGTCGAAAGCCCTTGTTTACAGAAATTCCCTCTGTAAATGCCTCGCCCCATTTGATGATATATCTTGTGTACTAATATATGGCCATTATCACAGCTGTGACAACACCACTGATGCCAAATTTGAAAAGTAATCCCTAGAGTATGTTCCGGTTTGCGTTATCAAACCCTCCGCCCTTAATGTCAAGAAAGGCAATGCGTAACGGTTTGTTTTTTCTACCAGCTAGATATTACAATTAATTGAAAAATAACAAATAGATTGTTAGAACTCTGCCGACTTTTTCTAAAGCCATTTTTTCTAAACGCACACTCATCGACGGTCTTCAGCAGTGTCCGACGGAGGCAAAGTTTGCCGCACGAAATCTCGGGCAGTTCTGCGGCATGCAACGGTTCTGGTCCCCTCCGGCGCGGTGTCGAAATGAATAGAGGTGGGATATCTGCACTTCTAAAACCCAATTAGCCCACATTTTTCAATTAATTTTAGCAAGTTTAATTAACTTTCTTCTCTGAGGCACCGGCATTACGGCGGCATACATGAAAGGCGCTCTTCCTCTTTGTTGCTAAAGTTTCTATCTGCTGTGTGTGTTTACCGTTCACACTGCACCGTTCCGCACCGCACAAAAAAGTCTGTGTGCTGCGACCCTTAATGGCCGATTTTGCTAAAAGTTTTATTTCCTGTTTTCGTTGTTTTTAAAAAAAAACTGGAATGATTTCAAAGTTTCACTGCAAAAGGTCAAGGGTCATCCATAAACCACCTGTGTCCCATTTTCACATACCTACAGGAGTAGATATTTGTAACTGCCCTCATTTGCCAAATCGGACTCTTCCTTTAAGTCATCTTTGCTCTTTCTCTTTCCTTTAAGTAAAAAAACAATTCTTGTGAGCTTCTGCAGGATCACTAGGAATCTCCTGCACCCTTCAAGCAATCGTTAAAGAGATCTACGAGTATGCACATTTCATCCCTTCCGTGAAACATCAAGAATTCATTGTCAACTAGTTCATTTATTTCCCTTTACCGTCCATTGTCGTGCGGGGCACTTCACTCGTTCTGGCCGTGTCAACATCAAACGTGCCGACATGGAGTGACCGTACTGGTCTTTTTCAACCAAAAATTTATTATTTCAGAGCAAAAATTTCTTGTTTATTAACTAAAAAGTTCGTATTTTTTTTTTAGCAAAAAGTGCTTCTTTTTTCAACCCACATTTTTTTGTTTTTCAGCTAAAAAAAGTGCGTTTCTTTCATGAATTAATCGAAACTAATAATTAAAAACTAGAACTATATTAGTTGAGTGTTAGTTGCAACTAGCAACTAAAGCTGAAGTTCGTATTCGCTATTATGCAACTATTTTGATAACTTTTTTATTTGTAGGTGGAATCCACCTACAAACCTGGTGGAAGAAGAACCAAATGTTTTTAGTTGAGAAAAAATAGTAGCGAGGACAATTAACCTATTATTGAACAATTAATAACCAACATTTCTTTATTGTCACTGAAAAATCATTTGTTTGCTTTTATCTGGTTACTTGAAGTCTTTGACTATGCATTTCGAGTATTCTGAAGGTCGACAAAATGTTTTGAGTCTAAAATCAAAAATGCATTTTTCAATTGCATGATTAACAAATTTACAGTATATATCGACTTGTTCTTTTGGAATGATATTTATTCGTAAATTATCTTTCTTTATAGATTACAAATGGGTAAATTTCGTCACACAAAAAAATACTAAGATTGTTTTTAATTTTATGCTTTAAAACGTAATGATAAAACCTGGCTTATAAAGAAGGTAACAGAAGGTAGACAACATAGGGAATTATTTTAATTTATTTTATTTGAAGCATAACATTAGAAAACAATTTTAATACTTGTTTTTGTGACGAAATTTTTACATTTGTTATCTATTAGTTAGATCAATCGATCGAGACACGATCAACAGCAGGATAGCTGAGCAATTTTGTGTTTTATTTGTTATCTATAAAGAAAAATAATCTACAAAAGTATATCATTTTAAAAAAGGAACGGACTAGGTATTGAATATTTAGTATTCATAAAATTGATAACAGTGTCAGAATTTTCGACTCAAAATATTTTGTCGACCTTCAGAAAACTCAAAATACTTCCGTTAGAGACTTCCTGAAAAGACAAAAAGCCAAAAAAAAATAATTTTTAAGTGTCAATGAACAAAATATTAGTTATTGCTGCTCAATATTAGTTTAACTACGAATAAAGTAATGGTTGTTAGTTATCCTCGCAACTTTATTTTTCTCAACTAAATAGTTTTAGTTGCATTTCCAACTACAAATAAAAATAGTTGGAAAAAATTAAAAATGATTGTAATTTTTTTTTTTTGTAACTGTATTTTTAAGCTAATGAATTAGTTGAGTAAGGCCAAACTCTGTCTTTACAGTAATAATTTTATTATTTTGTCGAGAATTTTTTTTTAGAGGAAAATGTCTTGTTTTCGACTAATGTTTCCTGTTTGTGTTCATCCTAACAACTAATTTTGTCACATTTCAGGTCGTCTTGAACTAACGAGGAGCCATTTGCCCCAAAATACAATACCGCATTTCTTGCACTTCAAGAAGTCCCATCAGGGGCCTGCATAAATTACGTGTACAGATTTTTGACCCTTTTTACCCACCCCCCCTCCTCTCCCTAGCGTGTACTGTGGTGTACCATTGTGACCCCTCCCCCCTAGAAATTACGTGTGCAATGTATACCTCCCTCCCCTTTTTGCACCATTGGGTTTTTCCACGTTTTATGTTGCAAAAATTTGTCAAGTTTTTCAGAATATAACTTTGCGATTTTTTAAACAGTTTCTGGGCACAAATTTGCAACATTTTTTATGTTTTTCCAAGCTGAAATTTTTTAAATTGTTCATGTTTTCTCTGAATTTTAAAACATTAGCACGTGTTTCCAAATATACATTTGCAATATTTTACAGTTTCTGGGCACAAGTTCGCAACATTTTTGATTTTCCACGTTCAAAGTTGCAAAAATTTGTCACGTTTTTCAGAATATAAATTTGCAATTTTTTAAACAGTTTCTGGGCAAAAATTTGCAACATTTTTTACGTTTTCCCAAGTTGAAATTTGCTTAATTGTCCATGTTTTCTCTGAATTTTAAAACATTGTCACGTTTTTCAGAATATAAATTTACAATGTTTTAAACAGTTTCTGGGCACAAATTTGCACTATTTTATACGTTTTTCCAAGTTGAAATTTGCTAAATTGTTTATGTTTTCTCTCAATTCTTAAACATTGTCACGTGTTTTCGAATATACATTTGTAATATTTTACAGTTTCTGGGCACAAATTCGCAAAATTCGCAACAAATTCGCTACATGCACGGCTCCTCAGCTGTCATGGGCATTATGCCATCAGCGATGCCCCGGAAAATAGCAGTACTCTCGAAGCCTCGGATTCCTGACTCTGTCCTTCTGCGGCAGGCAACCGGCCTGGTTACCATACCTGTTGAGCCTAATGGTGCCCTCCGTGATCCTTGGTTTGCCATCCTTGCGCATCACCGCCATGCCCTCGAAAAGGCCTCCACTTGGACTGACTTCTACCGAGATCCTGAACATTAGGTCCATGCTGAGCTACCAAGCCTCGAGACTTGATTTGGTCAGATTGGACTCTGCGTAAGAAATCACGAGGGCTACGTTCCTGACTGCCACTAGCATGACTTCAGCGCAGAACTTCCTGTGTGGGGCGGCCTTTGAGTTTATGCTCTGTACAAGGCCTTTCGCAGGCCACCGCAACGCTGGGATGGTATTCGTTGACCTGTTGCTCCTTGTTGCAGGTGCCGAAATGATGAGGGATCCCAGTTTGCAGTCAGCTTCTGGAAGCAGGCACTGCACTGAAGAGCATGGTGCCATCGATGGACCTTGCGTGCTGACTGATTCCAGCTCCGGATCGGGCATACTCAAGGATGTCCAGCAGGGTAAAGTGCAAATCCCGCAAAGAGAAAAGGCGCATGGAATTCCGCTTAAGGTTTTGCGATGAATCTGGAAAGGCCTCGTGGAATAATGGTTGCAAATAGATTGTAGAACGTCAAATTCGAACTTCCCCATGTAGAACTTCCGCTCTCCCAGAATTCTTATTTTTATTTTTATTTTCCAAAAATCCGCTCCACTTTTTGTTATTCTCCAGGCTTTTGTAGGACCTTCGCCAAGAGGGCAGAGTGGACAGCACCTTTCTGGGGATGATGAGCGACCACGTTCAGCGAATAGACGCCATCACGAAGACGAGAGTGGACAGCATGGAAAGGAAGATGCCCTTAATAACGTTGCCCACTCTCGTCTTCATGATGACGTCTAATTGGTGTCTGTGGTCGCCCATCATCATCAGGAAGGTGTTGTCCAGACTGCCCTTTCGGTGAAGGTCCAGCAAAAGCCTAGAAAGGAACGAAAAACAGAGCCCAATTTTAGAAAATAAAAATGAGAATCTGGGAGAGCGAAAGTCTACCTGACAAAATCGCCATCGACAACCCAAGCTGGTTCATGTTGTTGTGGCAAAGCACGGTAAACATGGACACTCCAAAATGCGGCTCCGTTGGGTAGTCCATCTGCATGAGGTGCTTGGGCTTGGAGCCGATGCAGAGGTTGAAGCTGACCATAAGCAAGGTGGAGGACTCCTCGCATGTAGTGGTCGGTCGGAGGCCGCTCGAAGCCGCCTTCCAAGTTGTTGAAGGTACTCATGTCGGGCTTGTCTTCAGCCAGATGAGTGGAGCTGAATGCTGTCATGGCTGCTTTTCGATGGACAAAATGTTTTCATGGCTACTTTTTCTAATTCTGGCAATTGCCAAGGCTGGTTTTCTAGTTCCAACAGTTGCCATGGCTAGTTTTTCTATTTGCAAAAGTTGTAACGACTGCTTTTTCAAGGTTCAGCAGTTGCATTGCTGCTTCAAGTCCTGGCAGTTGCCATGGCTGATTTCTATAGGGTCAGCAGCTGTTAAGAACTTAAAATTACTTTTTCCTAGTTTCTCCAATTGTCACGGCTACTTTTTCAAGTTCCGGCAGGTACCACGGCTAATTTTTCTAGTTTTGACAGTTGCCAAGGTTATTTTTTTATGGTCCAACAGTTGTCACGGCTGCTTTCCACGACAAGTTACCAACTTACCGTGGCAACAATTTACGAAAAACTGAAACAAAGATGCCGTACCTATAGCTGATGAAGATCGTTCCGGATACTGACCAGGTTGGGGAACTGGCAGGTCTGGTCGGCGTTAGAGGCTCCTTCAGAGTATAGTTGTAGACGAAGTTGGTGAAGGGCAGCGGTGGAGTGGTGGTCAGTCAGTGGTCAGGGTATTAGTTCAGGGTACCCCATGACCTAGAAAACATGGAAAAGTCAGGGAACAATAACATTTCTATAAAAGCTTAGTGAGGGAAAAATTGCAATTTTTAAAGTATGGGAAATTCAACGCAAAATTTTCGACGTTTTCTGAAAACAAAATTTTTATAAATTCTCCACGTTTTCCGTGTACAAATTTTAAAAATTATTTAGGTTTTCCTAGTACAAATTTTCGGTTTTTTTCCGATCACAAACTTTTAACATTTTTCGAATACTAAAATTTTCCATGTTTAAAAAATTTTCATGCAATTTTTTTTAAATTATAAAATATTTCACCGTTAATTTTCAAAATTCTCCTTAGTAAATTTTAAAAAAATATTTCCCAGTGTCAATTTTGGAAAATGTCAATTTTTCACGTTGTCATTGGCAATACGGAAATTTTATTAAATCCTGGAAATGTCAGGGAAGTTGAAAATGAAATTTCTCGAAGATTAACCATGTTGCAGGATGAAGAATTTCTCGATTTGTCCTAGATTTATTCCCTTATCAAAATTTATGCTGCCTAATTTGGATTATCTGGAAAGATGTCGATGAAATTGTTACGAAATTATCATGTCATTAGCTTTATCATTTCGTGATCGAATTGTTACGAATTTAATCACTGGCATTATGCCAAAAACATCGTATCGAGATTTTGTGGACATCCTGTATTATGTCAAAAAAATTGTTTGGAACATGGTAAACATCCGGTCTTCTCCTTACTTTGAAGAAACTCTGTAATGTGCCAAAAACAAATTGTTGTAGAACTGAAGACACGTTGAATTCAAGCAAATGTATTAATAAAAAAAACCTTGTTTGGAACATATCCTGTTTTCTCTAAATGTTGATGAAACTCTATATTGTGTCAAACACCAATTGTTTTGAAACGGAAGTCACGATCAATTCAAACTTTGTATTGTACCAAAATCATTGTTTCGAGAATTTGTAGACATCCTATATTGTGCAAAAACATTTGTTTGAAACATTGAAATTATTCTGTATTGGGCCAAAAACATTGTTTGGAACGTTGAAAACATCCTGTAATGAGCCAAAAACATTGTTTAGAATGTTGAAAACATCCTGTATTGGGTCAAAAACATTGTTTGGAACGTTGAAAACATCGATCTTGTATTTGGCCAAAAACATTGTTTAGAACGTTGAAAACATCCCAAATATTATGCCAAAAACATTGTTTGGAACTTCAAAGTGTCACGGTCAGTGGACCGTGAGGTCCAAAAGCTCATTAGGCTGATGACGTGAATTACGTCATCAGCTAAAAGAC
>JAQGBX010006434.1:0-12489 GCA_034698745.1 Megaphyllum sjaelandicum
ACACCCGTCAAATTGTACTCGCAAGTGAAGCTTTTAGTAGACTGAACGTAGGATGGCCTCCAGTGCTCCATGACGAAAATCGATCGCACGAATTGCACCAAGTTGCTGCCTTTCTCGACGTCCAGCTGAAATATCAGGAAGAGGGATAAGAAGTCCAGAGCCACATTGGCCGCCTCGCAGAGAACGTAGTGCAGATACAGGTCGTACTCCTTCCTGGGTTGGCGCAAGTGCTCGGCTAACGCCTCGATGAGATTGTCCACTTCAGACACGTTTTCAGAGTTGGGTTCGTTGAGCCTATCCACTTTTTTTAAAGCAGGTTCGATGAGGCCCTTGCAGAGATGAGCCACGGTGCCACTCTCCAGACTGACCCACAGCCGGTGGGGCAGCTGGAAGGCCGTCGCTGTCATGAAGAAAACCATGGCTACGTAATAGTAGTAAGCATCGAAAGTCAGATAATCTCCTCCAACCACCGTCTTCTGGTCGCTTTTGGCCCAGCAGTGGCTGTTGAGGACCTCCTTGGACAAAATCTTGTTGAACTGCTCGTCCACGCAATCGATGCTCGCTCCCAGAAACTTTACTTGGGTGAAGAGGAAGGCAAGCAAAAAGAGCAAGGGAGAAGTGAACCTGTAATGTAGCCGGAACATCCACCTGTCCACGATGGTGGTCGACGTACCTGAAGATATGGCATTCGAAAGAAATTCTTTGATTGTGAATAGCATTTTGCGTAGCGTCGCACTGTTTAAGTTGATTGGAAATGCACTAAAGTCTAAAAAATTATATCGAAGATGATGTCTAACTTATTAAACAATATGATGATTAATTCTTTTAGCTTTTGCAGGCGAGAATTTCATGTGGCTCGACGTTCAACTAGGTTGGAACTTGCTTGAAATTAATTAAGTCTCACTTTTAAAAGATAGCTGGTGGATGATAGCCATATCATATCATCATACTGATATCATTATCTGGAGGTAAATAACTACCCACATATTTTAAGAGGTAGATTATTTTAACAACATGTTTTGAAATGAAATGGAATTAGAAATCATGCACATGTATATAGAAATTAAATACATTTCAATAAATATATGTAGAATATCGTGTAGGAAAAAAGAAAAATACTGTAGCTCTCAAAGGGTATGGACACACTTCCGGAGTAGGGCTAAGTTATCTGGTGTTATTTGTGCAGAAGTAGAATCTTAACATACATGTTGAATTGCTTTGACGAGAATGCATTGACAAGAATATATTTTGAAAATGTATAATTTCTATTGGCTAAAAATTGAAATCCACAGGAGAATAAATATAAAACCTTTCTTATACGAAAAATAAGAATATAATCTATTTCTAATATATTCAAAATCTTAGGCGCGCATGCTCTCCTGGACTCGACGTCCTCATCTCACCCAATAACATTTAAACGGTTGTAGATAGACATACTTGAAATATTTTGAATTTTCGGTAAACTGGAGTTTTTCCTAAAGAAGTACCATAAGTAAGCTTCGTTAAATGTAGATAGATGGTGTTCAAGTAGGAAGTTTTCATTTCTTGGGGCTGTCGTGTTTTTTGGGATGGTTTTGGGTAGATCTGTTAACTTTGGGTCGGTACAGTGGAAGAGGAGATGGCAGCATGAATGGTTATCTGCTCTGCATAAGGGGTATATTTTTGAATTGTTAATTAGGATATTGTTGGGGGGGATAAAAAGTTGTATGGGTTTGTTCGGAGTTGAAAGAACAGCCGTTTTATGATAAAGGGGGATGGGTTATATTGAAAAAATGTTTAATACAGGGTCCCACCAGAAGTTTCATTTTCAAGTTCCATGACTTTTCCAGGTTTTAAAAAAAATTCCATGAACAATGATAATGTCAAAAATTGACGTTTTCCAAAATCAACACAGTAAAATATTTTTCAAATCTTACTAATGAAATTTTAAAAATTAAAAATAGAAAAATAAGTTATATTAAAAAAACAAATTTGCATGAATACATTTTGTATTTGGAAAATGTAGGAAGTTTTGCAAATTTGTTCTTGAAAAACGGGGACACTTTTTGCAATTTTGTCCTCAGAAAACGTGGACAATTTAACACATTTATCCTCAGAAACTATTGCAAATTTTTAAAATTTGTACTGGTAAAATGTAAACATGTTTCCAAATGGGTCCTGAGTACGTTGAATTTCTCTGACTTTTTCAAAAGTTATTCTTCCCTGATTTCTTCAAAAGCCATTCATTCTTCCTTGACTTCTCCAGACATTTTCAGGTTCTCTGACTTTCCCAGGTTTTGAAGGTCTGGAGGAATCCTGTAATATTATCCCAGGCCACACAAAAGTCAGTTGTGAATTTATTTACCTCCCGATAATGATATCAACATGGTGATATGGACGTGACTTCCACGAGCTACAGTAAAAGAATTAATCATCACATTGTTTGATAAGTGAAAAAATCATCTTCCACGAAGTTTTGACTTTATTGCATTTTCAATCGATTCGAGCTTATCGGTGCTCCGCAAAATGTTGTCCAAGATCATCGCATTGCTATCGTATGCCACGTCTTTCGGTGCATCGACCACCATCGTGGACACATGGATATTCCGACTACATTACAACATCACTTCTCCGTTGCTCTTTTTGCTGGCCTTCGTCTTCACCAACGTCAAATTTCTGGGAGCGAGCATCGAGTGCGTCGACGAGAACTTCGCCAAAGTCTTGTCCAAAGAGGAACTCAACAGCTATTGCTGGGCCAAGAGCGACCAGAAGACGGTGCTCGGAAGTGACCATCTGACCTTCGACGCCTACTACTATTACGTGGCCATATTTTTCTTCTTGGCGGCAACGGCCTTCCAGCTACCTCATCGCATTTGGGTCAATGTGGAAAATGGCATCGTGGCCCATCTCTGCGAAGGGCTCGTCAAACCTAACTTCCAAAATTCGGCGGGTGAGGACTCGGAGGATCGCATCAAAAAGCTGGCCGAGCACTTGCGACAACCCGTAAAGGAGTATGACCTGTCATCGCAATACCTCTTCTGCGAGGCTGCCAACTTGGCTCTGGACTTCCTGGCCCTCGTACTGCTCTTTCAGCTGGAGGTCGAGGGGGGCAGTAACGTGGTTCAATTTGTGCGAGCGTCCTACAACCTGGAGCCTTGGAGGCCATCTTACGTCCAGTTCCCGAAACGCTTCACGTGCCCGTACCGCGTCCACACAGCCGAATGCGCGCTTCCGGCCAACGTCTTCGCCCAACACGTGCTCTCGGTGCTGACCTACGCCTTGACCATTCAGTTCCTACTGTCGTTGTCCTTATTGCTGGTCGACTTCTACTGGTCAGTTCTGGCAGAACATTATTTCGCAAACTGGTTCATGTTGAAACTGATCAAGAAGAACGTTTACCCCACCAACTATAGCGCCTTGTTGGTGGAGATGCACCATCCTGTGTTAGAAGCTGAATACCGGTATAATATACTCGTACATGAATTGTTGAACAGAAGTCTCATGAAAATGGTTCATGGAATTGACTCGCTGAAAAAACAAAAATTCCTCGATGACGTAGTGACTTGGGTATTGCCGGCCATCTCCACAGTGTGGCACTTGACGGCGTTCATCATCGTGGTCTTCCACCCATCAGTGTGTAGCAAAATTTCGTTGCACACGTTAATTACCGAAGATGAGGAATGGACTGCGAAGATGATGGAGACGTTGCTTCCGGCCTGTCGGATTTTACCTCTACTGTTCGGTGTGGGCTTCGGACGCGGATTGAGCAACGCTTTGTGGGAGACCATCGACGACTCGGACACAGTCGACAGTCTGCGTGAGATTGAAATGTCTTACGTCATGTTCTTGGTGTACTTCTCGTTGTTCATCAACTTTTTCGATCTCTTCCAGAAACCCACAGAGGGTCAAGATCACTTCCTTTATCTGTTCGTAGCCCAATTCGAATGGGGTGATTTTGTCCTGGGCGTCTGGTTCGGTGTGCAGTGGATCCTGGTCAGCTACCTTCCCTTGACCGTCATGTTCTTCTCCTTGATGCTGGACGCTTGTTTCACGCTTTACGTTCTCTCCAGTTTTCTCAAATTGTGGGAAAAATCGAGTGCAAGTTATATCACCTTGTTGGCGACTTGCGTCGATCCGTGGCTAACAATCGCCCAGGCGGTGTCGCAGAGCACTCTGAGAAAGGTGGTGGTCATCATCGTCGCTGGTATTGCTCCGTATTGGCTGACCTTTTCGTGGCTAAACGCTCTGTCCTTCTTCGTCATATTCTTTACGACCTTGATTTTGATCAGATCTGCTGGGTCGACCCATGATTACTCAATCTTTTCTGGCATTGCTTTTCTAAGCTACATCTCCTGGAGTTGGGGAGGTTTCATCGGCTATGAAGTAGCCAAATGCATGCGATTCGCCAACGTGGAATTGCTCGTCCAGTTGGCCGTGGGAATGATGACCATCATGGTGCTCGTGCCCGTGCAGTTATTATGTTTGATTTTTCTAGTCAAGTTCTTTGTGGGGCTGTGCATTTTCCACGTGGACAGTTAGGGAAGGGAGAAAGGAGGATGGGGGATGGAGGGTGAAGCCTTAATTTGTCTCAGTTGTTGAAAAAAAAAACTCCCTGGAAAACCTTAAAAAGTCAGGGAACTTTAAAATGAATGGAAAAGTCAGTAAAAAGTCAGGGAAGAATGGCATATTTTGAATAGGTCAGGGAAATTTAACGCAGTCATGGCGAACAAAAATTAATACTTCTACATGGTTAGCTCAGAGCCCATTTTCTGAGTGCAAATTTGCAAAATATTCCACGGTTTCCGAGGTCAAATTTGCAAATTTTAAACATTTTCCGAATACAAAATTGTCAAATTTAAAAAAAAAATTATGAAAATTTTGTTTAAAAATTGTCGTTAGTTAATTTTGAAAAGTATTTTTCAGTGTCGATTTTGCAAAACATGTCAATTGTTTACATTGTCATTGGCCAGGGAATTTTTTTTTATACCTGCAAAAGTCAGAGAAACTGAAAATCAAATTTCTGGGGAAACCTTTAATTAGCGAGACAATTTCTTTTAAATATTACAATTTATCAAAATGGCAACGAGAAAATCAGAAAGGGCTCCCCAGAAAAATTTCCCTGAACAACGACAAAATTGACATATGCTAATGCTATACACGATTTTTCAAAATCTACATGGGACAAAATTACAGGGTCCCCCAGACCTGGAAAACCTGGAAAAGTCAGTAAAAAGTTTTAAAACCTGGAAATGCCAGGAAAATGTAAGTGCAATTTCTGAGGGAACCCTAAATTAGCGAGACACGTTTTTTTAAATATTTAAATTTTTTATGATTTTGTTTAAAGTTTTGCCAATTTTACCTCAAAAACAGTCGAAAATTTTTAAAAATTCTCCTCGCAAACGGATGTTGAGACAACACTTCAAATATTACATTTCAATACATTAATCAGTATACGATATGACCTGCCATGACATTTTGGTTTTAAATTAAGTAAAATTACACTTTAATTTTTTTAAATCTTCTTTTACAAAAATGAAAGTAGTTTTCCAATTATTTACCTGTAAGTTATTTTTATATTTTATCTACAAGTATATTTTTCCCAAACGTTATCCTCTTATTTAATCTAAAATCTTTCCTATATTTTATATTATCGAAAATAATCAAAATTGCAATAATTTTCTCAGTTTTCAAAATCAACTATACCGGTAGTTACATTTTGAATAAAGATACCAAATAACAAAAAGCATGAGGAATGAATACAAATAGAGCGGAGATTCACAGTTGATTTCGTCAAAAAACATAGTGCACACAAAGTCTTTCCCTCCTACAAAAACATTTTCTTAAAACGAAAAATTTTTTGTTTTTATTTAAAGATTTTTCTCAATCGGGGTAAGACTTTATGTGCACTCACCGTAAAATTGCGCAATATCTATTCGGGAAGTGAATGGGGCAATCTATTTCCAGAGAACCATCGTGTTTTATCGTAAAATTTATGGGAAATTGTGCCATTATCATCTAGGGTTTAAAATAAAAAAAATGTAATTAAAAAGGCTAAAAATAGTAGAAGCTCGGTAATTTTTGCCACTGAGTCATCTGTTTCCTGTCACGTAAGATAGTTTACACTGATTTCTAAGTGTTTACGTTTACTAAGTAGTTCCTGTGGTTTCATAAAGATAAGTTTACAGTACATATTGTATACACAGGTTTCTTGGCAATAATTGGGGTTAAATATTGATCCCAAACGCCATCTAGTAATAGAATCACGCAAGATAAACTTTTAAATAATTTTAATTTGAAATAAACATTTCAATAATTGTCATTTTTAACTGGAGTTTTTAATAATCTTTATTTCAAATATTTTGAATTTGAAATAAAGATTTTAACGTACGCAGCTAACTATACAAGGTCAAAGCTCACGTGTTTAGTGGTCGACAGTAAATCTACTATCTGGCAACCCTGTCCAATTAGCCATTAATGAATGACCCTCGCGTGACACTTTGATGGTCAATCATGCATGATTGGGAAACTCACAAACGATCATGGTCAAGAAGACAAAAAACACAAAGACTTCGGCCAGAAAGATGACCGATCTAATACACCACAGCCAAAGAGGATGCAGCGCTTCGAAACTAAGATGAACACAATTGGTCAAGCTATGACCAACGCCGTACCCCGAATCAAAAACTGAACGGTGGTAGCGCGTGATGGCGATGGTCAGCACCGGAACAGCCACGGACAAGATGACCAGTCCATTCCTGGTTTTGATCAGCTTTATCAATCTGTCCAACAGATCACTGAACAGATTTAAATAATTTTTCCAGAAGGCCACAAACAGGGCCAAGATGACCAACATGCCCATGCCAAAAGTGCCATAAGGGCCATGGAAGCGGTGGTCAACCAGAGTGGCCTGCAGACCCATCCACGCACCGACCATCAACACACCCAACTCCACGCATGCGCACTTGGGAAACATGAGCTTGGGCATGTTGAGGAAACAGTCACGGAACAAGAGGACAAGAATGACCAATGCCCTTAAAAAGGCACTTCCGGTTGACCATCCATCGTCGACGGTTGAAGGTTGTTTTGACTTCTCCTTTGTCACTTCCAAAATGGCGTCTCCGATGCCCACGCCAATGGATATTCCGATGAAGGCCACGCAAACTCTGAAGATCAGACTGGTCAGTTTCCGGTAGATGTTGTTATTTCCTACCGGAAGTTCATCTTGATCATCATTTTTGAATGGACGTCTGACTTGACCAGCATTTTCGTCTTGAGCGGCATGTGCGTCTGGAAGTCTAACCTGGCCATCAACTTCCTTCCGTAGGACGGTCAACAGTTTGCGATAATGGATGGCGTGCAAGTTTTTCTTCAGCAACCTCAACAAAAACCAGTCGTTAAGGTCGAAGGCCTTCTCCAGAGCTGCTTTAGTGGCACCCGCTTTAGGAATGGTGCCGAAGTTGAGCAGCCGTGTCCATATATACATCGATCGTCCCAGGCGGCTGAGCAATGGCATCCTGAAGATGACCAACGTGACAGCCGAGAGAGCAACCAGAACTGCTAGCCAATAGGTGAGCAAGATGAGCACCGGCTGGATGAAGGCGTTGACCGGAAGCACGCATTGGACCTTTTTCGGCAGTTCCCCGATCTCGCAGGTGACGTTCTTTGGAAAAGGTTTGAAGGATGGTCGCCATGTCTTCCCTAGGAAGACTCCTTGTAGAAAACCAACAGCATTGCTTACATCGTCGTCGACTTCGACCTGGAAGAGCAGCAGCAAGAAGAAGGCGTCCACCACAAGGTTGAACGACTCGCAGAACACGTAAGTTGGCAACAGGAAGTGGTGCTCTTTCTTGTACTTTAGCAAGGTCTTGGCCAACTTCTCGACACTATCTGGACATTCTTTAGCATCATCATTGTCTGGCAAGAGCTTGACCAGGTTCTTGCTGAGGCTTGCCGTCGTGCCGCTCTCGAACCATGTCCACACGTGCCGCGGAAGGTAGAAGATCAAGCCGAAGAGGAATAGGATCATGGCCACGTACTGATAGTAGGCGTCAAAGGTGATGGCATTGCCACCGGTGATCTTCTCCAGGTGAGGATTTTTTATCCAGCAATGGGCATTGAGGGCCTCTTTGCCAATGACCTTGTTGAAGTCTGGATCTACGCATTCGATGTTGGCACCGAAGATTCTCAGCTGGGTGAACACCAGAGCAAGCAGCAAAAGGACGGAAGAGGTCACTCTGTAGTGCAGCTGAAACACCCAACTGTCCACGCTGCTGTCATTAGACAACTTCTGCAAGAAGGACAAGAATTCGGCCAACATTGTCCCGTTAAAGTGTAATGGATATCTCAACTGAGTCTCAACAAAGTATTGAAAGTTATGACTCAGAAACTGTTCAACCTTGAGGGCTCATGTTGATAAGTATCATAATACGACACTCCAAAGAGATTAAAATTCACAAGAATTGGAGGACATGTGCAGATTTAGGGACGCCATCTTGACCCTGCATGAAGCGGAAGTGTCGCGCTGCGCCTATTGCCAGAGCCGACACTCCAGCAAGAGGGTGCATTTTTATTTAGTGAAAATACATCTTTAATCATTTTGAATGGGTGAATTGCATTTTAAATGCATTCCGAATTTGTGAATTGCTTTTCCAACGCATTCTTAATCGGTGAATTAGATTTGCAATCTTTTTTTAATTGGTCAGATTCATTTTAAATGCATTTTTGATTGGGTAAAACGCATTTTGAATTGTTAAATTGTATTTTCAATGTAATTGTAATTACTGAAATGCAGTCGCAATTCTTTTTTAATCGGTAAATTACACATCCAATGCAATTTGTATTGTTATCAGCCTATTTTCAGATGCGACACTAGCTTCAAAAAAATAAAACCGATGTCGCGGACGCCATCTTGATCAGGTAGGAAGTGACGAGTGTCGTATCCTTTTTCTTGCTAGTGCGAAATTTAAAAGTTGGGCAGTGAACCAATAGAAATATAAGGTTACGTCATTGATACCGAATAGCGAATAAAAAAACGAGTAAACGGAAATCGAGATAAAAAAAAAGAGGTATCATAAACGTATCAACGTCTGCCAATTTCGTTGATAGATTTTTATGTTACTAAGTTTATATTTGCTGAGTGATAAATGCTTGACATTTAAAACGAAAGTATGGATAACAACAAAACTAGACAGAAAACAGTCAAAAATCGATAGTTTCAGATTGTAATGGCTACTTTATCAGTCGCTGTTATATTTTTCAGTTATGGACATACTGCTCAGTTATTGTAATATTTTTTAATCATTGTCAAATTGTTTAGTAATTGGATATACAGGTAGTATTCATTGCTTGTTTTCAATCATTGCCATATTTGTGAGTTAATTAATGTCATATTTTCAATATTATCAACTCTTTGAGTTATTATAATATTTGTGATCGAAGCACTGACATAAATTTGGTCATTGTCATGCTTTTCAGTCCTTATAATATTTTACTGATTTTGTCATATTGTTCAGGTTATACAAGTACTGTTCATTGCTTCTTTTCAATCATTGTAATATTTTCCCCTAATGTCATTTTTCCAATATTTTGAACTTTTTGAGTTATCATATTTATAAGTCACTGACATAATTTTAGTGAATGTCATGCTTTTCAGATATTGTTCAGCTTAAATATTTCATTGCTGTTTTTCAATCATTGTCATATTTTCATTATTGTCAACTTTTTAAGTCACTTTGACATTTTCCAGTCGTTGATATATTTTTAGTCCACTTTTTAGTCATGTTCACATTTTTCAGTTATTGCCATATTGCTCAGGGTATATTGTTCATTGTTTGTTTTCAATCATCGCCATATTTTTCCGTTAATGTTATAATCAAGAGGTGGGACAGATTATAAAGACAGATCAACCACATTTTTTTTTTAAAAAAACTTGAAATATACAGTAAAACCTGTTAAGAGTGACCACCAAAAAAAATGCTATGTTAGTCACTGTACACAAGTGTTCACCAAAAAAGTACAGAATGTACACTGTACATTACATGCCGTATAGGCCTATTTATTGTCTTATTACACATTTATTGTCTTATTACACATGTTTTTTTTAAAGAAAAAATTATCCAGTTTTCCTTGTTTTGAATGCTTTTTGATTCAGTGATTTTTTTCGAAATGATCGAATAACATGACTTTATTAGATCCATATTTTAACCAATGCTGCATTTTTTGGAAAAAAGTTTAGTTTACTCCCACAATAAAAGCAAATTTTATTTTTCTCCCTGACCTTCTGGTCAAATCACCATCTCATCAAAAAGAGATAAGAAATATCAATTTAAAAGTCATGTTCTCAATTCGCTTCAGAATTTCTTTCTGGACGTCAGCCAACAACTGGCCATGACAAATCCGATGACGTCATTGGTCTAAAACCATTGGCTAACACGTTCAGGATCTCTAACATAACTAGTTCTTGGCATTCATCTAGTAGTTAATTGAAATTCGGCCAAGACATCGCGAGTTGGTAGCAAAACCTGTCTACTTCCTTAGGGGTGTCTTGACTTCCAGCGTTTCAAGAAGTCTGTAAGCAAGTTAGGAAGTTGAAGTTAGTCTTCAATAACGAAACTTCATTCGGTCCAAGAAAATTGGAGGACCAAAATGCCCTTCAACGTCAAAGATTGGTTTTCGTTTGAAAGGACTTCCGGTGCGCCGGCAATCATCCTGGACAGCTGGATGTTCAGACTTCACTACGAGTGCACTTCCCAATTGCTCTTTTTAATGGGCGTCCTCATCACTAATGTCAAGTTTCTTGGAGCGAACATCGACTGCGTGGAGAATCACTTCCCCAAGGCCATGTCCAAAGAGGATCTCAACAGCCACTGCTGGGACAAGAGCAACTCCAAGATGGCGGTGGGTGGCGATCCTCTGACATTGGAGGCCTACTACTATTACGTGGCCATGGTTTTCTTCCTGGCATCCTTCGCTTTCCAGCTGCCCCGCCGTCTGTGGATCGGTCTGGAAAGTGGCACCGTCGCCCATCTCTGCAAGGGACTCATTGAGCCTGCTTTCGTAAACACTGTTGAAATGGACATGGCTGAAGTAGACAATCCCATCAAGGTACTGGCCAAGAATTTGCGCAGTCCTAAGAAGGCGTACGATCTCTACCTGCATTATGTCCTCTGCGAGGCCTTCAATGTGGCCTTGGACTTCTTGTTCCTGCTGCTGCTCTTCCAGCTGGACGTCGAGGAGGGCATTAACGCGGTGAGTTTTGTACAAGCGGCATTCGTTATGAAGCCCTGGAGGCCCTCCTACCTCAAGTTCCCAAAAAACTTTGCCTGCGAATACAATCTCACTTCTGTTTTGTCGGACAACCAAATGGTCCAAGAAACTCGCCGTGCCCAATGCGTGCTTCCGGCCAATGTCTTCGCCCACCATGCCCTCACGGTTTTGACCTACACCATGACCTTGCAATTCCTGTTGTCGTTGTCTTCTTTTCTGATCGACCGCTATAGGGACCGCTTCCTCCGCCACATCCGGGTCAATGAGTTCTCCAATTCAAACGAGGGGCATGCGAATAGGTTCGTTTTGGAGCTGCTGAAGAAAAATGTCCATCCCGTTAATTACAACGCCTTGATGGGCAGACTGGGTTCCGATATAGCCCCGCAACAGCCCGAGGGAATTGGCAAATTGCTGGAGGACCTTTGCAAAGGGATCAAATTATTCGCCGAATGGATATGCGAGAAACTCCACCCAGAACATCCTAATTTTAGGAAGTGGGTCAATGAGATGCTATTCAATGTCGGTGGCAAGACGTGGCGGGCAGTGGCATTGACCACAACAAAGGCCATCGCTGTTTTGGCCTTCGCCGGCAATGATGAAGCATTCCTCAACGTCCTCAAATGCTTGCGCCAGTGGCTTCCGGTCAAGAACAAACTGCTGATTTTTGCACGATGGACGTTGCCCTCGCTGCTTGGCTTGGCGGCCGGAAGTGGGATAAGCACGGCGGTCTCTGACGCCGTGGAGGGCTCCACCTTCGTCCACCTGCAGAGCGACGACGATGGACGAACGACGCTTTTCTGGCTGTTCTTGACATTCGCCTATCTGGTGCACGTCTACAGATGCTTATTTCCCGTGGCCATCGAGGACCACGCCCACTTCCTGTACCTCAGAGTGGCCACCTTCGAAAAAGTCGTATTTTTTTTGGGAGTCTGGTTAGGTACTCATCTCATCCTTCTCCGTTACCTGCCCCTCATCCTTGCCATCATCATCCTCTCCTTGGACTCTTGCGTACTGATGGTCGCTGTATATCAATTCTACCAAGATCTATTTAACCAGTTGCCAGTTGCGAGTCCAGAAGCTGCGATGTCAGTTCCTTGTCTAGAATCAGAGTCAGAGTCAGAATCAACATCAGAGTCAGAATCAGAGATGCCAGTTGGGAGTTCAGAAGCAGAGATGCCAGTTGGGAGTTCAGAAGCAGAGATGCCAGTTGGGAGTTCAGAAGCAGAGATGCCAGTTGGGAGTTCA
>JAQGBX010006435.1:0-12489 GCA_034698745.1 Megaphyllum sjaelandicum
TCAAAGCGATCGGTAAAGAACTTTCGGAGATTAGCCATAAATGACAAACGCAAATTTACATTTTTATTTATATAGATGGAGTCGAATGGACGAAATTCACAAATAAATTGCATGTTTATAATGTGTAAATGTAAACAAAAATGTTATTCCTGGTATTTTCACTTCTATTTTTTTCAAAATGTCCACAGTAATAAGTTCAACTAATGACTCATGCTCTATCTGTTTTCCGCTTGCTTCATGTGTACTAATGCACTGTACTAGTTTTCCCCTTAGGCCTATATGTTCAATGTACAAATCGAAATGCTCACACAGAAGACTCATGTTACAGATGCCCTGGGGTGGAAAATGTTTGTAATCATTTTGGTTAGTTGAGGTAAAATCTAAATCTTTCGATTTTCCACATAATTTCTAACGCTTTAAAGCCCAGTAACACTATCACAAAACCACAACTAAACACCAAAAACTTGAAACTTCAAACGTGAAGGAAACCAAATTCAACAAATTCATGAAACTAGTTTTTTTGAAACCTGAGCGTACACACTGTAAAAAACCACATCCAATGCCACCATAAGTTCGGTTATTTCTTCCTTTTCAAGCGCTACTGCCATGAAGTTTTTCTCTATTTTTACCAGATGAAAGCGAGATACTCTACTGTTTTCTAATTTTTTTTTCTACTTTTTTCTAATTTTTAAGGAAATTTCTTTCGTTTTCACAAACTTGAAAAGTTTCAAGTTTTTGGGTTTTAGTCGTGGTTTTGTGACAGTGTTTACTGGGCTTTAAATTCAGATGTTTTTCAAAAAAATTACAGCGATTTGCTAAATTTTGAGCATTTGCTTCAACATATGCAAATTATTGAATAGTCAATTCTCATTACATCCTGTGGTAGAATTCAGAAAATATTATTGACTGATTTAATAAAAAAAGCAATAAAAATCGTTTCCCATTATAACTTTATTGGTCGTCACAATATTTTACTATCAAAAACTTAGTTGCCACCAGTGCATGATCATGGTCAATTGACCTTATTCATGTATAGTGCCATCTGGGGTCTGTACCTATCACAATGGCAGGTGAAATGTGATGAAAAAGTGGTGTAAATATACATGTATGTAGTGTTAGTAAAAAATGAAATGACCCTCGCACATAAGAAAATGATTGTAACTTTTTTCATATAATCTTATTTTGTTTATAAATCTTGATGCAATAGTTCATAAGGATGATGGTGACATTTTTAGGATATTGATAGTGACATCAATGAGATGATATTTGGGGATTCCAGAAAGCACATTGCCCATATTAACCGTTAAATATATTTGGAAAAATCCAATTAGGAAGTTGTAGTGCAAAAAATGCATTTGTGACATTTAATCCTCAATTGCAAAGGCACATTTGGGAACTACAATCCAGCATGATTGTCTTCCTGACATGTATTCGTGCAATATGCATGATACCAAAAATGTAAACTTAACTTTGCAAATGATATTTTTTGCCCAATCTTTAACATCTAGCCTACTGTATATTCCTCACTCGGTATATGGTAATTAAAATACACCGTAAGAGCTTTTATCAGAACACTTCAACAGGCCGGTTCTCCCAGAAATTTGATTTTCAACTTCCCTGACTTTTCCAGGTTTTAAAAAAACTTCCCTGATCAATGGTAATGTAAAAAATTGACATACATGTATTTTACAAAAATTTAAATGGTCCCTGGAAAATATTTTTCAAAATTTACTAAAGACAATTTTGAAAATTATATTACAAAATGTATTAAAAAATGTAATTCGGAAAATATTTAAAAATGTTGAAAATTTGGGCTCGGAAAACGTGCTAAATTTTGCAATTTTGTTCTTGGAAAACTGGGACAATTTTGCAAATTTGTACTCGGAAAACCTAGAGAACTTAAAAAAATTTGTTCCCGGAAAACGTGGACAATTTTGCAAATTTCTACTCGGAAAACGTGGAAAATTTTGCAAATCTGTAATCGTAAAATGGGCCCAGAGCTATGCATGTAGAATTAATCGTGGATCGCCATATGACGTACTGCGTTGAATTTCCATATGTCTTCTTCAAAATAAGCTATTCGAATCTTCCCTGACTTTTCCAGACATTTTCAAGTTGATTTCAGATTTTGGGGGTAGGCCTACCCTGTTTAATGTCAGCATTCTAAAAAAACAACTCCACCAGCAAACTCCAGGAGTATACAATGCACATCATTGAAAGGTCATATATTTAGTACATGCATGCATCGATCCACAATCGACGTACCGATTAATTTAATTGGTAAGTAATTTACCCGATTATTTTTTTTAATTGCAGCGAATGTAAGAAGTAAATATTATGCAATAATACAGAGGAATTTGTGTATTGACATTATGTCAATAAAATAGCAACGTACGTGACATGCAGTGAGGATCATATCTTTTCAAACTTTATGGCTTGTCATTAGGATTTATAACTACATAATAACAACATTATACAGTCTGTAATAAAAGTGTATGCCATATTACCTTTCGAAAACGCCATTATAAATGAATATTTTTAAATTTTTCAATCCTCACAATAAAAACAACAATATAAAATGCAAGTTGTGACTTGTTTCAAGTCGATGCATTTTGGGATGGTAACAATGCTGCCAAAATCTAATCGAATTTCATTATGGGTTCTGTCAATGACGATAAATATCACGAGTTTTTGTACTACATGTATTGTAGTATTGTTCATCGTT
Source organism: Megaphyllum sjaelandicum (assembly GCA_034698745.1). Lineage (NCBI taxonomy): Eukaryota > Metazoa > Arthropoda > Diplopoda > Julida > Julidae > Megaphyllum > Megaphyllum sjaelandicum. The sequence goes on from JAQGBX010006435.1 coordinate 2,726, forward strand.
TGTAATTAATTTATTAGTATTTTAATGAGGTTTCTCGTCTCAAGTTAATAGTCATTATAGCGATAAATGAGGAATTTTCGGGTGATACGATTGTCCCACTGTTTATTCTCAAACTATAAAAGCCGAGATAAAAGCTCACTACTGTCTAGTTAGGACGATTCGATTTCGATTGAATGGTGTGTTCGTTTCGCTGTTCTCTACGACAGTGAAGTACTTTAAATCGATGGATACGGAATTTCCAGTCTGGGCTTTATTGCCAAAAAAAGAAACAGGCGTTGCATCTTTTTTATCTAAGTATCCGCTGTACGATGGGAGAAACGTCAAGATTGCGATTTTCGATTCGGGTGTTGATCCAGGAGCGCCTGGTTTGCAGGTAGTCATGCAAGTTGATTTTTGGCGTCATCTCTTGAAAAATGCACTTCATGCATAAATCATTTGCAACTGTCCCTTCGGCCTTCGCCCACAGCGTTGATGTTATGCTTCCGGATATTGTGATCCAATATATTAGCCAATAAAATGCTCTATATTCATCTGTTTCTGAAAATTTTGTTTGTTTATGCCATGTCATAAAATTGTTCATGATATATATCAGCCACGTATTGTTTCGTACTAGCATGCATGCATTTGACCAAATGTATTCTTACGAGTGCATGCATGTATAGTTCTCTAGCCCAGAAGCTGCGAAATCTGGCAGTGATACCATATTCTTTCTTACCGGTAATATTTTAGCAAAATAAGATGATATGTATCTGAATTATTTTTACAACTCCCTTTCTGACGGTATTCTGGTCTTGTTTACTGCAGGCAAAATACTCTGCTAGCAGTTTCACACTTCACACGGAATGCATTGATCTCACAACTTATCTGTTACGCTGCAGGCAATATAGTTTGAACATAATTTATCTGATTAGGTGACCAGTGATGGCAAGCCAAAAATAATCAGCCGCATTGATGCTAGTGGTGCAGGCGATGTGGATACTTCAGCAGTGGTTGACGCTGCAGAATATATTGTTGGATTAACAGGACGTCAATTGAAAGTAAATTAAGTTGATGACTTTAATGCTAAAGTTTGTTTTTTGAGCAGTTATCTCTGGGTTTATTCTATATTGCTTAAAAATTTAATATTTTTGTAAGATCCCTTCAGAATGGAAGAATCCATCTGGAAAATATCATGTTGGCGTCAAGAACGCTTTTGAGATTTATCCAAAAGTTCTCAAAGAACGTATTCAGGTAAAATATTGTTATTTTGTTATTATTGTAATTATTATTATTATTATTTGTAGAATGTTTCGTACGCTTCAATTTCATGATTTAAACAATGTAGAAAGAACGGAAAGCTCAACTTTGGGACCCTAAATTTAAATCTGCTTATGCAGAATCCATGAAGAAGTTGCAAGAATTAGAAAATGTTGACATTACGACCAATGAAGTAAGAATGGTGGCTCTTCTTTAATTTATGAATTGCCTTGGTCTGTTCGGCACTGTTAATTTGCATCGTTCTTTTTTTTTAAACAAAAGGAAGGAAAAAAGAAAAAAGAAGAACTAGAAGCTCAGCTTGAGGTGTTATCAACATTAGAAAAGAAATATGATGATGCTGGTCCAGTTTATGATTGTGTTGTATTTCATGATGGAAATATGTGGAGGTTGGTGAACATATAATTGTCTTGACACTTTACATAAGGCTGATATCTTAAGGTGATTACACTATCGATTCTTCCCCCCAGAGCTGTTGTAGATACCACAGGAAAAGGCGAATTAGACAAATGCAAATTGTTAGGAACATACCGAGAAACTTTAGAATATGACACACTATCTTTGGCAGGTTAGATTTGACATATTTGGCTATAACAATTGTTTGAATCTCCAAAGAATATTTATCGGTTACAGTTTGGTAATTTTGTTATTTCAGATATGATGAATTATTCAGTAAATATTCGGGAAGATGGAAACCTATTAGAAATAGTTGGAATGTGCTGTAAGATGATTATCTTTTATTAATCAACCTTAATTCTTCTTTCTTCGACTGGTTGGAAGTTAACTAGCAACTGAACGTCATAGATGTTCTGTAACCAAAAGTTTTGGTTGCGGAAAATGTATGGCGTTCAAATTGTTACATCAATGAGTTATAGAGAAATTATCAAGTGAAGCTTGGTTTTTTGAGTATATAATTTTTCATGCAGCAAGTCACGGCACTCATGTTGCCAGCATTGCAGCAGCGTACTTTGAAAATCAACCAGAAAAGAATGGAATTGCTCCAGGAGCTCAGATAGTTTCTATAACAATTGGCGACATTCGCTTAGAATCCATGGAAACTGGTACTTCACTCGTGCGGGCTGTAAGTGGATTACTGTTAATCATTATAATTTAAATCATTTGTTATGAAAATATTAATTAATTTTTTAATTGATTCGTTTTTTTGGCAAATTTATTTATTTTTCAAATAACAGATGATTGCTGCTATTGAGGCAAAATGTGATGTAATTAACATGAGCTACGGTGAACATGCACATTGGACTACTGTGGGGTAGGCTTGATGGTTTTTTTAAAAATATTGTGTGTTAGCCAATTATTTTGTGGTAAATTCCATGGAATTTCTTAAAATGTATCATGCAGCCGTGTGGGAGAATTGGTAAATGAGGTAATCAACAAGCATGGCATCACGTGGGTATGCAGTGCTGGCAATCATGGACCTGCCCTTACAACAGTTGGAACACCTCCTATCATTGGCAACAATTCCATTATAGGTAATCCTGATCATTTTTATGTTTACAATTTCAGTTGACTTTTAAAATAGCATATTTATATACAAGATCTTATGTGTTGCAATTTCAGGAATAGGTGCTTATGTTTCACCTGAAATGATGGCTGCTGAATATTCCCTGCATGAGAAGGTACCAGCAACTGGTTATACTTGGACATCTCGAGGACCAGCGTACGAATACTAAAATATAGATTTACTGGAGAGCTCCTTTGTGCTCTTAATCATTGTACCATTCACCAATTGTAATTGTTTTTATTTAGTGTTGATGGCGATTTAGGAGTTTCCGTTTGTGCTCCGGGAGGTGCAATAACCTCTGTTCCAAACTGGATGCTGCGTGGCAGCCAACTCATGAATGGTACATCAATGAGTTCACCTCATGTTTGTGGTGCAATATGTAAGTTTCATTGTATTTTTCAATTCTCAGGAAATGTACGTTTATATACAATAGACCAGATTGGTAAATGGTTGGACAGTTGATTTAGCTTAATTCTCTCCATCTTCAAGTGGTTAGAATTGACACAAATTCAAGACTCGTTTATCAGTTGATTTAGATATTGTGGTTTAATGAGAAATTATTGAAATAGTTTGCACCAAATTTCTAGTTATTTTTATTGATTGTAATTTAACAAGAAGTGTGAAGCAGCTTTTTAATGCTTGCGGTTGTTTTCAATATAATTTCTTTAAATTGTATTTATGTGAGAGTACATTATGTTCTGTTGCATTATCATGTTTCCAAATAGTTGAAATGTTATTTGGATTTCGGGAAAAAAGGGAATTGTAATGGATATATGTGTTATGTTGTTAAATTTTGTTGTTGTGACTTTTAGATAAATCCTCCTTTATTTTTAGCACTGCTGATGTCTGGCTTGAAAGATCAAAGAATCCAATATTCACCATATAGCATTCGTCGTGCTATTGAAAACACTGCATTTTATCTTGATTGCGTGGATCGCTTTGCTCAAGGGCAGGGCCTTCTGCAAGTTGAGAAGGCATTTGAACATCTCTTGCAAACGGCTAACTGCCAAGAAAATGATGTACATTTTTATGTTAGCTGTGGAGGACATTCCCGTGGCATATATATTCGGGAGGTTTATCGTCTTATGAGACCAACTGAATATACAGTGACCATTGAACCAGTATTCTTAAACGACTTGAATGCACGTAAGAAAAGTTTAATTAAAAATTATATATTATTGGATAAATTGAAGGTTATGTATGGGAATGCAGGAAGCTTAAAGATCATGGATACGTTTGCCGACATAGAAAATTGGGTATAGTTTGCAATTCACTTAAAGTAATAGAACAAAAAATTATAATTATGAAACTTGATTTCATGCTTGGTTGTTATGATGTTTAGCTTAGTTTAATTTGAAATTGAATGCATAATTTGATTTTGAAAATATTGTAACATTGTATTGTTTCAGATCCACAAAAAAAGATTCAATTTGAAATGCATTTAGTATTGGTGTGCGATTCCCCTTGGGTGTCAATTCCAAATCATTTTAACTTAATGTATACTGCTCGATCATTTGGAATTAAGATTGATCCGAGAGGACTTCCTTTTGGCTTACATTATACGGCTGTAAGTTGATAATTTTTTTTAGTTTTCTCCATTTTCTTTTAATTTCCTCTTTCATGTTTTTCAAGAATAGACTGATGTGGACTAATTTCTTCTAGATACAAGCATTTGATGTCTCATGCCCACAAAAAGGCCCTATCTTCCGGGTGCCTATTACAATTGTGAAGCCTCAAATGCAAGTATATTATCGATTATGCTATAATTTTGTTAAGTATCTTTGCAAAAGAAATTCTTAACTGGATAAAGTAACGTCGCTGTGTCTGTTTGCTAAATTGAAACTTATGCTATTCAGGTTATGTTGTAGTAACCGATTCCATATAAATTTCTAAATATGCAATTGTAATCAAGGTGGATGAGTGCTTGGCACTCTCGCCTTGCATTCTGTAGGCCCAGGTTCAATTCCTGGGTCTGGTATCCACATTGTAGTTTTTCATGGTTTTCCGCAATCAGACATGACAGTGTACCTTTCCCATTCCGTCCTACTCCTTTTTTAGGTTCTTCCCCAGCCATGTATATTGAAGTGTTGAAGTAATTTCGTTATCATTACCAGTCCCAAAGCCCGGGTAAATGGGTAGGGTTGGGGAAAGCATTGTTGAACTACCATGTGAAATTGTCCCCGGTACACTTCATGGCCATCACTTCCAATGTAGGGAGTTGGCATATGAAGTCTCCGAAGGTCGGCCACGACATGAATGGAAAATAAATATAAATAATAATTTCAGTTAGTAAGGTCACAGTTAAATTTTTTGGTTGCTAAAATGTGCTCAATATTTGTTTTCTTGGTAATCAAGAGTTAACGATTCTAGCAGATCTTCGTTACGAATGAGTGACGTATCATTCAAACCTGGTTGTGTACGAAGGGAGTTCATTGTTGTACCAGAAGGAGCAACATGGGCAGGTACATGTCTAAAATGCAATGTGATTTTAATTATTTTATTCATTTTGAGAATTAGGTCAAGATTATTAATTTTACTTTTTAGAATTGCATGTCCAGTTATGCGAGTCAAAACAAGATGGCAAGTTTGTGCTTCATGCTGTTCAACTGCAGGCCCAAAAGTTTTGTAAAGCCAACGAATTCTACAAGATGATCAATTTGGCAGATCAGGCCGACTCGTTTCATTCCTTTTTAGTCCAGGATACCTCTGTCCTTGAAATTGTAATAGCCAAATGGTGGGCAAGTCCAGGAGAAGTCAAGTTAAATTATTGTGTTACTTTCCATGGTCTGAAGCCCGATCAGAATCAAGTTACCATGGTTAGTACAGTAGAGTGCCTATTCAATTTTTATATCTACTTTTATAAGTACTGAATTTTGTATTTTCTTGCAGCATGCAGCAGATGGTATTCACCGAATTGATGTATATTCGTTGCTTGGATATGAGGAACTTTCCCCTACTGTGACTTTAAAGAACCATGTACATGTTGTGAGGTAATTCATTGTTTGTCATATTTGACACAATAGCATCTGATTTACAAAATGTGTTTTGCAAATATATGTGATAGTATTGTTCTGTACTTATTTTTATTTAAAAAAAAAATGACTAAGGCTTTAATTCCTTTTTCCATGTTTGAAAATGTGGAAAGCTCAGCTTAATGTTTCATTTATCACTGGATAAAAATAAGGAATTTATTTGAAATGTAATTTTTTATTTTTTAATTCTTAAGTTAATCATTCTGACGATTTGTTTTTTAAAAACGGTTTTAGTGTTTTGATACATTTGTTATGGATGTTTTCATAAAATCTGACCGTATATTTTAAGCTTTTCATTTTAAATGAATTTTGAATTGATCTATTAATTTTTCTTATTATTCAAGACCCTCTGACGTAAAATACTACACCTTAGGAAGCAGAGATATCTTTCCTGACGGTAGACAGATCTATGAAATGCAGTTAACATATAATTTTCATGTTGTAAGTTCACCTGTTTGTAGAACATTGTTTTGTAATGTTACCATCCTGTATTTTATTTATTCTACAATTATTTTCTTAAATACAAATGTGCTATGCAGAATGTTAGTGAATAGTATTTTTAATCAATTTATTTTCCAATTGTACATGCAGAGCAAAATGACGGATGTTACTCCAAGTTGTCCTTTGCTGTGCGAGTTACTTTATGAATCTGAATACGAATCGCAGTTATGGATGTTGTTTAACAGCAACAAGCGACTGCTTTGCAGTGGCGATGCCTATCCGTGCAAGGTGATACTTAGTTGAGAAAAGGAAACTGCTTTTTATAATGAATGACTTCAATTGGCTCTTTCTTTTTCGGTTTAAAGTATACAACTAAATTGGAGAAAGGCGATTACATCCTTCGTCTTCAAGTGCGGCATGAGAAAAAAGAACTGCTTGAAAAATTGTCCGAGATGGTGATTCATCTTCAGTTTCGTCTACTCAACTCTCTATCTGTGGACTGCTATCCCACTTATGCAACTGCTCTAATTGGAGGAAAGAAAGTTACGAGCCATGGCATTCCACAAAGTGCTTCATGTCCTATTTTTCTGGCACCAATTGCCGGAGATAAGTGTGTGATTTAGCATATTCTGTTGAAAACTTGAGTTTCTGTCCACATTAGTTTAAAATTTCTTCAAAATTTAGGATTCCTAAGAATGGGGCATCTAGCCACTTTTTGACTGGCACAATAACGTATACCAAGGATGAAATGGGAAAGAAATCTGTAAGTTGAAATTTGCGATCATAGTGCACATTTCACTTATGTGTCTTTGAAAATTTAAAACCAAAACACTAAAACAATTCTATCACCACAGGGTTGTTTTCCATTTAAATATATATTGCTGGATAACCATAAGAAGTCATCGAACAGCAACAACATCAAGGATAATAACAAATCGGAGAAGGAAAACAACAAGGAAAAAACTAAGAGTGAGGAGCTCAGTGAATCGATTAGAGACCTGAAGATTTCATGGATTTTAAAGTAATTAATTCTTGGCAGTTTAATTATTTTTCTGTATAATTAATTACTTATTTGCATTTTGCATGTTCAGAAATAATTCACAAAGTGCTGTTTAATCATTGCAGGCTAGAAGTTGAAGGCTTGGGCACCGACTTGTTCAATGAGCTATATAAGGATAATCCGGAGTTTGCACCTCTTTTGCTGGCTCGTATAACAGCTTTAAATGCTGACAAGGTATTTTAACGAAATTAGAAAAGCCTTGAAAGAATTTCAGTTTAAGATAACTGATTTGATATCCGTTTATTTTCTTAAAAAATACTAGTAAACTAACTTAGGTCATTTAAATGGCAAGTTTGAAAAGCGTTTTCAAATTATTTCTGTTCTGCAGTTAATTTGGGGTAAAAATGTGAGGTTTAATCGAATGCATATGAGGAAATTTCTGATATAAAATTATTTGATGTTGGTAAACAAATCCTTGATGATGAAAAAATAAAAATAATTTTCCTTGGCATGAATTTTTTTTAGGCCAAGCTGATGTGATTTAAGCACTTAAAGTATTTGATATCATCTAGATTCTAGACAAATGTTTATTTTTATGTTAGAATCGTTCTGAACACCAAAGAGAAATAGTTAAGCTTGCCGATAAAGTGATTGGATCCATAGACTCTAATTCTCTACTATCGTACATTGGACAGAAAGCAGACAATCGGCCAGATGCTGCCAAAATCAAAAGGCAATTTCCCAAATCCTGTTTACTCCCACTTTTTAACTGGTGAAGTACTTGTATTTATTCAAGTTTTTTATTTTTAGTGGAATGGAAAAACAGAAAAACACTCTGGTGGAAGCTATAGTTCGAAAAGGTTGCGCCATTTGCGATATAATTAAGGACAGCACAAATGAAGAAACAAATTCTGAGACAACCACCAATGATGTCTCCATATTGGAAGACGAGCTAAATGACACGTTCTCAATGCTAATCAAATTTGTTGATGTAACAGAATCGAAGGCTTGTATTATTAGTAATATAATTGTACATGCGATTTTCTTGTGTATTCATTTGAAAGGGTTTCTAATTTACAACAAATTCTATCATATATAGGTTATACATTTTACATCGAAATATTATTCGACAATTTGCTCTTATGGCAAGGCTTTGAAATTACTTCAAAAACAGATGGAAGATAAACAGAATTTGGAATTAGAAGCTAAGTTTATTGAAGTAAGTACCTCTTTAAGTTTCCACAATTAAATGTTATCTTCAAATTAACAATTTCAAGTGATTTAAAGCATGTTTGTTTTCGAATTACCCACGAAATGTGATATAATATGGCACTTAACGCCCAAGCTGTCAAAAAAAAAATCAAAAAAAAAATCATAAGTTATCAATTACACTACCTAATTTATCGTTAACCAAATGTGTTAGACATTTCTTTTATAACAGCAAAGTTATAATGAAATATATGTGGACGTACCATTTCTCATTAAATCAGGTAATAGGTAATATATACATTTTTCAAATCGCCCTTTGGCAAGAATTGAACACAGTCCCACTTTTTTGCTTGTGGTCAATCCATCTGGCCACTACAAATTTAATTTGTTTAGGTATAAATTTTGTGATGATTCTAATTATTTTTTACAGCTTTATACAAAGTTAGGCTGGACGTTTGCAGCAGAATTACTAGAAACTACTTCTATCGCCAGAAACCCAGTTTCCTTCCATCTCTTTTGAAGAGCTAGGTAATAATTGTCTAAACCTTTTTTTGGAATTGCTGCCTAATGAGGTTTTTATTTAAAATAAAAGTATAATAAAGCGCATGCACTTCAGTTTTTTTCAAACTGATGTTAAGAACGTACGAACCACCTGACTGCTACTTAATTGGGTATTAAATTTCCAAATTACTTGGATTTTTTTTTTGTTTTGGTAAAAAACAATGCTCTTCATGCACTTTTAATCATGATTAAAATATGTAACTTCATTAAAAAAAACTGTAGTCTACTTTAGGATAATAGGATTCATGTATTAAGATATGAACTCTGCATTAATTGTTCAATGTATCAAAGATTTTTTTACATTGGGACAAGTTACAATGAAATTGGTGAATAAATTGACCTGTGCTTGCAAAGTCAACGTTGATCTGATCTGAAAATAATATCAATCAAAGAGTTCAACACAAGTATCATGGAACCTTATGGAAAGTTGTCTCTTTATCTCTATCTGCAGTATCATTCAATAACTGCAAAACTTGAAATTTTAGCTCCTGAAAACTTGAACAGTCCATTAGTTCAAATCTTTGCAAAAAGTGGACATTCTATTGATTCTAAATTAAAAATCAATCAGCCAAACCAATAAATTTTTGACCAACCCTGTATGAAATTTATGGCACAAAATGTTTCCCTATGTCGGTCATATTGATACTGTGATATCAGCCACACCAGTAGGCTAACTCCACCCACTTTTACCTAGCCATGAGCTTACAGCGCCGCACAGTAATAATGATTATCACTGAAGTCGTTC
>JAQGBX010006436.1:0-12487 GCA_034698745.1 Megaphyllum sjaelandicum
CACATCCCCTGGCGTTGGTGTTTAGTCCTCGTGTGCAGAAATAGGCCAACGTTAAAAATCCACAAACCAACCAACCACTGCATACATGACTCCAACTCCACAGTAAAGGACGCAAACATGTCCTTCACCTCCTGTCTAAGGCCATTAATGGACTGTCAGCACAGAGACCCTGGGGCGGAGGATTTCCTCTACCGTAGAGGCACACCTATCATAATACCATGTGAGGTTGCGCAGCACTGCCTTCCAGATGGTTTTGGCAGAAGTTTCCGAACACCCAAGACAGGTCAGATGAGCAAAGTCTCCACAGAAGCCTCATACATGTACATAACTCTACACATTGAGCCCCATACATGTACATAACTCTGCTTAAAGACAATTGCATGTATTTCTTCATTGCATCCTAATTTCGACAATTTTTCATAATGATTAATAATGCCAAAATATAGTATATAAAACTGATTGGAATAAATTATGGTATTTTTTAATTATTTTAATATGTATTTATTTAATGGTATCAGCGATTTACAATTCGCTTCATTTTCAAAATATTTATTTTTCCATGGCATCGTGGTTATAACAATAGAAGTTTTGACTGTCCGTATTTGTATAATTACATTCTGTACTTAATTTGGGTTCTGTTTAATCATATGATCAAAGTGTCTTGGTTTATAGACAGCCATTCTTCAACATAATTGCTAGGACATCAGTAAAACTGCTATAATTGGCAAAATAAAAATATATATATTGAATATGTTTGTCTATAATACATATAACAATTTATGGGCCCCATTTTAGTACATGTAAAGTACATTGTACAGGTCAACATCAGGTTGACCAAAGGTTCAACTCACAACACAATGACAGAGTCTCTCTGTGTAGCCCTGTGTCAGTACAAAAAGGATCATCCAAGTGCTTCACTCAAGGAACTCGGACAGTGGCTTGAGGAAAATCACAAAATCAAGGTCTGCCTATCCACAATCTCTAAAACACTGAAGAAGTCAACAGAGCATCTCATCAAATCTGACAACACAAAGGATTGGTGATATTTTTGCTACAATGTTTGACATTTTTGTTTCCACGCTTGATATTTTTTCAGTTTCTTCGTTGTTTTTATTTTAAAAAATCATTGGGACCAATGTTAGACCAGTAAAAATTTTTGCAATTACACTTTATGGAGGTTTTTTGATTTTATACATGGGTCCCTATGGCGGGACCAGCATATTTGTTGATTTTAGAGAGAATTTGATTTTACACGAGTTGATTTTAGACAGGTTCTACTGCTTGTACACGTGTTGCATTATATTGTTTATATGAAACAGCACGCATATAGCTGCAATTTATTGAACTTTGGTCCACGACGTCCACGCCATTGAAATCATCTATTTGAATAATTAGTATAAAAACGTTTCGGGACATAATGGAGTAAAATTAAAGACAAGATGCCAAATCCATGTAGTTCTTCGATGTTGATCATGGTAGACCAAAATGCTTAACCGTAAATTCCCATGGGTGACCGATCTTAATTGCTGGAATGATCATATTGCTGAAGATGCTTACAGGCACGCAATTATTACATCCAATTCTGGCTGCTTGCAATAACGACTTGGACTAATCGAGAAATAGCTGGAACCTCGCTAATGAGGAAAGTTCTTGCTTTTTTGTGGCTTCTTCTAACATGACAGAAACTCTTAAATTAGATTCACTTACATATTCATGGGCCAATAAAGCTTTATGATCCAGTATTAAAAATGAAAAAGAAGGGCTGCTAATAAAATGAGCCGGGAATTTGAGGGGAGGGATGATAGAGTGCAATTTTATCATCTATTACAGACGTTTAGACAATGAAATTTACCGTTTAGGGAAATGGAACATTAATTATTTTAAGTAGACAAATCCGTGTCGAGTAAGTGTGTTATTTTATATTTATGAAGCAGCACGTCAAAAGCCAGACTTGTAATAAAAATGTTGAAAGCTTTGAAATAGTTGAAAAATGGCGGCCTTCTAGAAATGTATGGCATTGTAGGAGTCAGTGCCATAAATCTCTTTTCCATAAATTAATATGCTACATGGAATAATCGTCTATGTCGGGGGTCGGCAACCCGCGGCTCCGGAGCCACATGTGGCTCTTTCGATGTCAAGATGTGGCTTGACAGGGGAACAGGGTTCCCCCAAAAATTTCCTTTTCAACTTCCCTGACTTTTCCAGGATTAAAAAAAATTTCTTGAACAATGACAACGTGAAAAATTGACATTTTCTAAAATTGAAACTGGAATATTCCAGTTTCAATTTTGGAAAATGTCAATTGTAAATTTACTAACGACAATTTGAAAATGGTAAAATTTTGTAGTCGGTAAATGTTGGACATTTGTACACGGAAAACGTGGACAATTTTGCAAATTTGTACTGGGAAGACGTGGACAATTTCACTAATTTGTACACGAAAGTCGTGGAAAATTTTACTATAATTTGTACGCGAAAAACGTGAAAAATTTTGCTAATTTGTACTAGGAAACGTGGAAAATTTCACAAATTTGTACTCCGAAATCGTGGAAAATTTTGCAAATTTGTACTCAGAAAACGTGAAAAATTTCGCAAATTTGTACTCACAAAAGGTGGAAAATTTTGCAAATTTGTACTCAGAAAAGGTGGAAAATTTTGAAAATTTGTGCTCAGAAAACGTGGAAAATTTTGCAAATCTGTACACCGAAAATGTGGAAAATTTTTGCTCATTTCTACTCGAAAAATGAGCCCTGTGTTAACCTTGTAGAAGTATTGATTTTGAATCGCCATGACTGCGTTGAATTTCCATGACTTTTTCAAAATAAATCATCCTTCCCTGACTTTTCCAGGTTTTCCAGGTCTGGGGGAACTCTGCATAATATTGAATAATATTGAAACAATAATGTTAGTGGCTCTTTAAAAACTGGGAAATTTTGTAAATTGTACCTTTTGGCTCTTCGGTCTCAAAAGGTTGCCGACCCCTGTTTATGTAAATGAATTAGGAGTAATGTTTTTAATAATAGAAATTATTTTGGGAATTTCCCGAGCTTTGATGATAAATTAATTGAAAACATCAAAGTGATTTCTAAAAAAAAAATGTCGTTTGGTCAAAATACGTTTTGGTTTATTAAAATGCATTTGAAAATATGGTATATGTTTTATTTTATTAAAATTCAGTTTTAAAAAAAAACTTAAATATTGAAAATGCATTTTTAAATACGCTTTGAAATGCATGGACATTTGCTACAATTTTATTAAAATGCATTTTTAAATGCATTACAAAATTCCATAAATTCTGGAAATATTTAAAACGATTAAAAAATCCAAAGATCTAAATATGAACGTGGTTAAAATAAAGTTATTAGTTAATTTAAAATAAACGTTTCCATGGATATTTGAAATTAGGAAATTTATAATTCCTGTATAATGTTGTTTTTTATTTTCCATCATTTACAAAAAGTATCGAAAATACTTTTAAAATATTAAAAACATTCCTTTTTTATATTTCAGAATTTATGGAATTTTGTAATGCATTTTAATAAAATTGTAAGAAATGTCCATGCATTTCAAAGCGTATTTAAAAATGCATTTTCAATATTCAATTTGTTTTTAAAACTGAATTTTAATAAACTAAAACATACTATATTTTTAAATGCATTTTAATAAACAAAAACGTATTTTGAAATGCGTTTTCATAAACTAAAACATATTTAGAAATGCATTTTAATAAGTTAAAACGTAAATTCAAATGCATTTTTAAAGTCTCTTTTTGTCAATGCATTTCAAAATGGGTTTTTTTAATTACATTTCAATAAACTAAAACATGATGTATTTTAAAATACATTTTAATAAGCTAAAAAATATTTTGAAATGCATTTTAATAAGCTAAAACATATTTTCAAATTCATTTTAATAAGCTAAAACGTATTTTAAATGCATATTAATAAACCAAAACGTATTTTTAAATGCATTTTTCAAAGTTTCTTCTTGTCAATGCATTTCAAAATGTTTTTTTTTAAACTGCATTCTAATAAACTAAAACATACTGTATTTTCAAATTTATTTTAATAAGCTAAAACATATTTTGAAATGCATATTAATAAACCAAAACGTATTTTGAAATGCATTTAAATAAGCTAAACCATATTTTGAAATGCATGTTAATAAACCAAAACGTATTTTGAAATGCTTTTAAAAAGATAAAACATATTTTGAAATGTATTTTAATATGCTAAAACGTAAATTCAAATGCATTTTTAAAGTATCTTCTTGTCAATGCATTTCAAAATATTTTATTTTTTTGAAACTGCATTCTAATAATCTAAAACATACTGCATTTTCAAATTCATTTTAATAAGCTAAAACATATTTTGAAATGTATTTTAATAAGCTAAGACGTAAATTCAAATGCATTTTTAAAGTCTCTTCTTGTCAATGCATTTCAAAATGTTTTGTTTTTTGAAACTGCATTCTAATAAATTAAAACATACTGTATTTTCAAATTCATTTCAATAAACCAAAACGTATTTTGAAATTCATTTAAATAAGCCAAAACGTATTTTGAAATGCATTTTAATAAGCTAAAACGTATTTTGAAATGCATTTTTAATAAACCAAAACGTATTTTAAAATGCATTTTTAATAAACCAAAAACGTATTTTGAAATGCATTTCAGTATTCCAAATTATATTTTGAAACGCATTACACGTATCCCAACATATGCATATTTTTTAATTAAATGCAGCGATTCATTAAAGGGTAGTAGCTATAGCTCCTACAAATACACTCAAACACGGTTTCGAATTATAACAATACATATTAAAATTTCAAACTGTTTATTTTAGATACGCCATTTCCGGCCAAAAATGCAGACGAGCATTAAAAGGAAATGCAGTCAATGATCTTCAAGAGCTACATTTATTATTGTCAGTAATAATAAGAGCCTGAATCGACTATGATCACAATTCCCAATTTTCTCTTTTGATAGAGTCGACATTGAGCGGGAAAATCGTCATACAGAGGGCGCTCCTGAGGGAGAAAGGGGGCCGGGTTACCAGGGCGACATCGACTCTTGGTGGCGCATGCGCAATTTAAAAAGGCAAAGGCAGCTGCGGGAACAAAACCCAGGTGAAAAGCACTCGTGTTTCGGTGGCTTCAGTTCACGGTACCCTTGGCTCTTGCTTCGGCTAACCCTTACCGGAAATGGCCGAGGAACATTTACGCTAAAACCGTGCTTATTTTCAAAAACCGGATGTTTGTTGTGTGCGTTCATTTTTATTTTATTGTTTCGGAAATATCGGTCAGTTTCGGGGTTTCGATGGCTCGTGACCTTTGGCATTTTTCTACTCGGAGCTTTGACCTACACGGGTGAATGATCACGTGATTTTTGGAAGATTTGGATAAATTTGGATTTGCATAACTACCCGATTCCGGATCCGGATCTTGTGTTTTTGAGGATATATAGCCGTTAGGATTTCAATGTGCGGGATATCGTAGCCCAGACCCCACAACAGGTGTTCCGGTTTGGAAATTTTGACTGAAAAAAAAGGTAAGAAATTGCGTCAATTTGCGCCTTCCTTATCACGTGTTATTCAAATTAATTACACGTACTGGACTGTTATAGTGCCGGGATCACGTGACTTTAAGTTTAGTCCATGATTCGACGAGTTTGTCACGTGATACTGGCTTTTATACCTGGCTCCGAATGCTTGATAAAAAAATTATAAACATATACATACTGCTTCATGGCAATATATTGCAGGTACACGACATTTAATTATCACATATATTGCAGGGTATTATTAAAAAATAATTATTTAAAAAAATATAATACACAGTGAAACCTGTTAAGAGTGTTGGTCACTGTACACAGGTGGTCACCTGTGTATACAGTGACCTTGACAATATATTGCAGATATGCGACATTTAATTATCACATATATTGCGGGGTATTATTAAAAAAATTATGTTTAATTATTATTTTAAAAAATACAGTGAAACCTGTTGTGTTGGTCACTGTACACAGGTGGTCACCTGTGTACAGTGGCCTTGGCAATATATTGCAGGTATACGACATTTAATTATCACATATATTGCGGGGGAAAAATAATTATTTAAAAAAATATAATATACACTGTAATACAGTGAAACCTGTTAAGAGTGTTGGTCCCTGTACACAGGTGGTCACCTAACAAAGAATGCCTGAATTAAATTAAAATAAGGCACATGTACACTGCACTTATATATGTAGAATATAATACACATAATAATTCAATTCAACTTAGTGCCCTACTATCAGTAAATAAATACCATGTGGTAGGGGGGTACCACATGGTACAGAATCATCATGTCCAAGGGTTAAAAAAAGATGTAACGTGACTCATCTGTGATCTGGTCACTTTTTAAGGTACATTGGCAGTGTAAAAATTGCAAAAAACAAGACACACACTGGTCACTGTACATAATAGACAGGTGGTCACTATACAGAGAATTGTTATGTAGGAAATGTACACTAGAAAAAAACAATACACTAAAAAGTGCATGGTCAGCATAAACAAGTGGTCACCATTTAAAGGTGGTCACTTCTCCAGGTTTTACTGTATATACAAATTAAAATAATATATCTTAACAATGGAAAAGCGCAATTTTAATTAGTAAGAAATATCAGAATGCCGATGGAGTCAGACGTGCCAAAAAGTCAAAGTTGAACCAGACCTTTGACCTTTAACCTTAAGTCTCATTATTAAAGGGTGTGTCTGAGTACCCATTAATAATTTAAAAAACCTGATTATCAAAAGCAAAAATTCAAAAAATTGGGGTGCGAAGTGTCGTTTACAGTTAAACCTGGAAAAGTGACCACCTTTGAATGGTGTCCACCTGTTTATGTTGACCACTTTTTAGTGTATTGTTTTTTTAGTGTACATTTCCTTCATAAAAATTCTCTTTATAGTGACCAGTGACCAATGTATGCTGTCTATTTTGCAATTTTTACATTGCCAATGTACCTTAAAAAGTGACCAGATAACGGATGAGTCACGTTACATCTTGCGTAATTTAACCCTTGGACATGATTATTCTGTATTTTTTTGGTTTTGTGGTTTTTTGCTACATGTTTTACAGTCTACTTGTACAAGCACAGTGCACATGTTCGTTATTTTAATGAAATTCAAGCATTCTTTGTATAGTGACCACCAGTGTACAGTTACCAACATGGCACTTTTTTTGATGGTCACTCTTAACAGGTTTTACTGTACTTCAATGAAGAGGAATGAGTATTGTACATGCTCAAGGTCACTTCTGTTCTATGTTGTTTCAGAGTGCACGATGCCAGGTGTTTTTGATAACTTTTTTGATGATGTGTTTGATAACGTGTTTTTATGATCACATTTACAATAACAAAATAAACAAAGCTTTTGATTTATTTGGATAAGAGCTTTTAATCATCGTACTGTTCAGTTTATTATTAGCATTCAAAAGAAGCGCATTTCACAAAAATGTACACATTGGAACACTTTGATGCATTTCAAAATACGTTTTAATCATCACATTTTCAAAATTTATTCTTTACAATGTATTTTTGTAATGTAGGCTAAATGTATTCCTGTTAATGCAATCAAATAGGTATTTTATTTATTATATTCTTTTCAATGTTTTTTTTTTAAAATGTATTCTTTTCAATGTTTTTTCAAGAGGTATTCTCTTCAATATATTTTCAAAATTTATTCTTTTCAATGTTTTTATTTTCAAAATTTATTCTTGTCAATTTTCAGAATATATTCTCAACGAATTTTTATAATATATTCTCAATGAATTTTCATAAATTCTCAAAGAATTTTCAGAATATATTCTCAATGAATTTTCATATATTCTCAACTAATTTTTAGAATATATTCTCAACGAATTTTCAGAATATATATTTACAATGAATTTTCAGAATTCATTATTTATTTTACGTTATAAACGCAATTAAAGCGTTCCAATTTAAGCATATTTTCAAGTGTATTTTTAAATGAATTTTCCTTTCTTTAACTCAACGTTGAAAATGTATAGGGCCTACTAATTATACAAGTGACCACCTTTGAATAGAGACCACCTGTTTATGTTGACCGGTTTTTAGTGTAGTTTTTTCTAGTGTACATTTCCTTCATAAAAATTCTCCGTATAGTGACCAGTGACCACCTGTCTGTTGTGTACAGTGACCAGTGTGTGTTGTCTTTTTTGCAATTTTACATTGCCAATGTACTTTTAAAAGTGACCAGATAACGGATGAGTCACGTTACATATCTTGCTTTATCATGTAAAAGTGCAATGTACATGCTCATTATTTTAACTTAATTCAGGCATTCCTTGTATAGTGACCACCTGTGTGCAGTGACCAACATAGTATTTTTTTGGTGGTCACTCTTAACAGGTTTTACTGTAGCTCTCGGTTAATTAGGCATCCTCCAATTCGTCGTAATCGCCTAATTCGTATTATGCAATTTTCCAATTAAATTCACCTCTTGCAGAATGTAATAATAATGTGTCCATGCTCCAAAACTCTTCTCGAATTTTTTAAACGTTTCAATTAACGTCTTAATTAGTTATTTTGGCACACTGGATATCATATCCGTTATATTTCAAACTTGACAAACTGGCTTCCTGTTGTATCCTTCTCAATCTCAGCCTTGCGTCGGTTATAACGAACCTCATTGGCTTTCAATATTCAGGTTTATCGACTGCATGCATGGAATTCAAGGCGATAGAGCTGCACTTCCGGTGTACGAAATAGCCCAGAGATTGAGAAATGATGTATGGTAATTAAACTGAGGATCCAAGTTATGAATTATGGAGTATTTCGTGTATTTCGTGCCCTTCAAGAAGTATTTTATGAGGGTCTTAAGGCCGTTAAGATAGAGGTCGTATCTGATGCTTGGCTCAACGCTGAATTGATTCATGAAGCTGTCTTGACCTTTATGAGTATGGGGGAAGAATACAAACGTGTCACTGACTGGGGATTATTACGGAAATTTTCTGCAATATCCGCAACAATATAGTCTATTCTGGGCAATATTCTGGGCATGAAATTATGCTGTTAACATTGAAAAGAAATGAAATTTTTTAAATCCATTTGAAATATGTGGATTGGAACACGTTTTGAAGGTAATTCAGAACAGATTTTGTTACGTGTGTCTTGAATTATTTTTAAATGCACTGACTAGAAAATAATACATATTGAAATGCGCTAACTGGAGAAGAATACATGTTGAAATGCAGTTACTAGAGAAGAATACATATTAAAATTGATGGATTACACCCCCTACCACATGGTATTTATTTACTGATACTAGGGTACTGAGTTGAATTGAATTGAATATTGAATTGAAAATGCACTTGCTAGAAAAAAATACATAATGAAATGCGCTGACTGGAGAAGAATACATATTGAAATGCGCTGACTATAGAGAAGAATACATGTTGTAATGCACTGACTGGAGAAGAATACATGTTGAAATGCACTCACTAGTGAAGAATACATATTGAAATGCACTGACTAGTGAAGAATACTTGTTGTAATACACTGACTAGAGAAGAATACATATTAAAATGCACTTACTAGAGTAAAACACATTTTGTTACGTGTATATATCTTGAATTATTTTTAAATGCACTGACTAGAGAAGAACACATATTGTACACTGACTAGAGAAAAATACATATTGAAATGCACTGACTGGAGAAGAATGCATATTGAAATGCACTGACTGGAGAAGAATACATATTGAAATGCACTGACTAGTGAAAAATACATGTTGTGATTAAACTGACTAGTGAAGAATCCATGTGGTAATGCACTGAATAGAAAAGAATACTTGTTGTAATGCATTGAATAGAAAATAATACATATTGAAATGCACTGAATAGAGAAGGATGCAAATTGAAATGCATCGATGTGAATTAATGTGTACTGTTAGATTGCTCGATTTGAACAATCCAACTGGGAATTTATAACGTACTAGCGGAAAACCAGGCCTTTCCCGGGTAAAAACTGCTGTTTGATTTTCTGACCTCTTTTATGCGATCAGGAGTTAGATTTAGTTGTCCTTGTCTCCAAAAGATAAGGCTAAATGATCTGGATACACCCTGGATGAGGGGGAGAACTGGTTTGACAGTTTTATGGCCCCGTGGTGCCATGAGTGGCCAATAATATCAAAGCCAGTCAGTCAGCCAGCCAGCAATCCAGTGACGAAAAAGATGGCGTCGTTTTGTATTTTATACATATAGATTTTATCATTCTCTGTTAGTATTTCATCATACGATTCGCACTATTCCCTTTACAATCATCCAAAAAGGTATCACATCATGTACATGTATTTTAATTTATATCTGCATTCGTGCACAAATATTATAATTTAAGTTGAATTTCATAGGTTTAACTGTATGCTTATGCAGCAGTTTAAAATCCACAAACCCAATTTCTTTTCCCAGAAAGGTTAATTTCAAACAAACCTTGCAGTTGATTAACTTTGAATTCAATCAACTCGCAACATCGTTATAAATTAAACACTAATTCCTGGCACGAATTTGTTCATTCGGAAATGTGCTCAATGCGTGTTTATCGAAAAAACAAAAAAAACCTACTCGATAATTTACAGTAAGGGCTTCGCAACTATAGAAATAAATAGAGCAGACGGAAAACAAATTGATTTTCCTCCACTTTTATTCTATATCCCTTTTCCCTTTTACAATTTACAATTTTCATGAATTTTAATGAACTTTGTAGTAGATATTGATCAGGAGCTGAATGTTTCATTTGCTAGTGTAAAGTAAGCGAAATTTTTGTAAATTGTAGATATATGGTATTTAATAAATTCTATTTCGATAGGGTCTGATATCACAGTAAAACCTGAAAAAGTGACCACCTCTGAATGGTGACAACCTGTTTATGTTGACCACTTTTTAGCGTATCGTTTTTTCTAGCGTACATTTCCTTCATGAAAATTCTCTATATAGTGACACGTGACCACCCGTCTAAGGTGTACAGTGACTAGTGTGTGTTGTCTTTTTTTGCAATTTTTACATTTCCAATGTACCTTAAAAAGTGACCAGATAACGGATAAGTCACGTTACATCTTTCTTCAACCATTGGACATGATGATTCTGTACTGTACATTTCCTTCATAAAAGTTCTCTTTATAGTGACCAGTGACCACCTGTCTATTGTGTACAGTGACCAGTGTGTGTTTTCTTTTTTGCAATTTTTACATTGCCAATGTACCTTAAAAAGTGACCAGATAACGGATGAGTCACGTTACATCTTGTTTTAACCCTAATTGGACATGATGATTCTGTACTTTTTTTTTGGTTTTGTGGGTTTTTTTTTACTACGTGTATTACAGTCTACATGTACAAGTGCAGTGTATACATGTTTATTATTTTAATTTAATTCAGGCATTCTTTGTATAGTGACCATCTGTGTACAGTGACCAACATTGCATTTTGTTTGGTGCTCACTTTTAACAGGTTTCACAGTATTTGTTTGCGTCTACGAAGTTACATATTCAACGTCTAGCTTTTATTCTGCAAACGCTTTCACTTTGAACTTTGACCTTCGACCCCAGAGAGCCCAATAAATAAGACAAGGACTGTACGTGTAAATAGTAAAATGTCATTCCAAATTCACGCAAAACTAAAATTTCAGAACTGACATGAAGAAACCGATCTTGGGGCCATTCAAAAAGGACGTGAGGGTCCCCCAGAAATTTCATTTTCAATTTCTCTAACTTTTCCAGGTTTTTAAAACATTTTCCTGACCAATGTGAAAAATTGACATATTCTACAAAAATGGCACTGACGACAATTTAGAAAATTAACATTGACATTTTTTTTTTAAATTTAAAATAATTGCCTTAACAATTTTATAAAGTGGGAAAATTTTGTACAGTATTCGGAAAATATTGTAAATTTTAGCTCGAAAAAAATTAGGAAGTTTTGCAATTTTATCCTTGAAAAATGTGGAAAATTAGTACTCGAAAACTTGGAGAATTTAGAAAATTTGCACATGGAAATCGTGGACAATTTTGCTAATTTGTACTCGGAAAACTTGAAAAATTTGGCAAATTTGTATTTGAAAAACGTGGGAAATTTTTGCGAATTTCTACTTAAAAATGGGCCCTGAGCTAACCTTGTAGAAGTAATGATTTTGGATCGCCATGACTGCATTGAATTTCCCTGACTTTTTCAAAATAAACTGTAAGGCCGCCCAGCCCACACTCACGCTTGGCGCCCTACCCATGACCCCGACGACCTGTGACCTTTCCCCCCTTACCTGTCACGCTCAAAATCCACCTGTGACCCTGGTCACATTCTTTGCAGATTACACAGCCGCCTGGAGGTCAGATGAATTTGGACCCATGCAGTTTCCCAACTTGGAAACTTCCAGGAATGCGGTCTGATTCCTGAACTTCGCATTCCAGCCAGGGGGCGCTGGAAAGAAAGGAGGATTGAG
>JAQGBX010006437.1:0-12486 GCA_034698745.1 Megaphyllum sjaelandicum
CAGGGTATGTACTGTAAAAATAAAATATTAAAAAGTAAATTTAATGCACACGGAGTGTACACTATTGGAATCTTCGCCTCCCACAATAAAGTTGAAAATGGCTTATGGTTTACAAAATTAATATTTCACCATTAGGTCAACTGCTACTGTTAAGAGTAAATAAAGGTAACAAATTTCAGTTAGTGGCCAACTTAAACGGTCTTTGGAGAATGTTTTTAAAAGTCTATAAATATAGAGAAGAAGAAGAAGAAAAATAAAGATTATGTATTGCTTTTCATCATTAGCTTAGGATTTTTTGATTATTGACTGTATTACTGTTTGTTGATAATCTGTAACAAATGTATCCCTTAACAATTTTTTTAATCGAATGGCGTTTAAGGTTTTCCATTTCGTAAAGAACGTTACCAAAAGTTGATTCTTTTTTCAATTTCAAATTTTTCAAAACTAGTTTAGTTTTTCGAGATTCATATTTGCTAGGAAACAAATATGGCAAAAGTAATAGAATATAGAGCATTCCTGTATCGCCAGTTCCAAAAAGGACAAAGTGAAAAACAACTCTTTGGTAACATACATTGTACATCGTCATGAGCAATTATGGAAAATGAAACAGTTGTGTACTAAAATTAAGACAAATAAAGTCAAAGGAAATTGGTATAAATTTTTAAAAATAATTCATTAACACCTTTTAATATAAACGTTTAAAACAAAAGTCTATTTAAAGACTTAAGACAGTGTGCTAATTGATCGGTTTAAAATCTACTTTTGGGTCAACTGCAACCCTGTGACAGGCAATCCATACTAACATCGATGTAATGAGAGATTGCCTATTTCAATTCCACCAACTCTTAAATTTTCTTGAATATGCAATACTTTATTCCAGAATTATACTATTTTAGAAACACTCAAGCATTTTCCCCAACTAAATTGCGACGTGACAATTATTAAATTGAGAAAAAGGTGTCGGGCAAATAACTGGTCAATTGTCGCTAATGGGTGGGCACACATTGTCAATTCGTTTCTCGTAATTATTATAAGTGAGTATAGATCGTTGTTACTGTAGCTGAAGGAAAAAATATACAAATGCTATGACGCAGTATGCTATGGTAATCTGCAGTTACAATAACTGTATAAAGTCCCTTGCCATGTATGGAAAAGGTTATTTAAAAGCGATAGAAAAAGTAGAATCTACAAAAATGGAAGTACTGTATCAAAAAGTGGGGCTCAAACTCTTGGTAAAAATCTTCAGTTACTACGGACTCAGAATCGACACTAGTCCGAAGGCGATGGTAAATTCAGTAAAACCGGGTGTTAATGTGCTGGTCGTTTCGCTTAATATGTGCTTAAGCTTTTTGACCGTTGCTTTGTTATCTCGCCAGTGGCTTGACCTGACATCTGACCCTAGCCGATCAACGATTGAACACGTGTGTAACGTGATGTCGTTCGCTATCCACAATTTCGGATGCATCGCCGTTTACGTTCACAACTGCATGAACTTCAGAAAAATTCACAAATTTGTGTGGAATCTAGCCACATCTCTGGATTGCCTAGCATCGCAGCCAAATGGAGAGATCATTGCCAAGGTCAAGCGCTGGAACGTGATTCTCATCACTGTAACTATCTGCTTGACGATTTGGTATGCGCTGAATTTGTACTGCAGCATGGAATCATCGGATTCCCAAACCTATTTCAGCAAAATAAACACGAAGGAGATGACAGGGTTCATCCTCTATAAGATATGGCAGTTAACATTCTGCCTCTGGGCATGCCTGACCGCCTCCCATTTCATCTTCTACACTTATTTCGTCATTTTCGTTTGCAAGCTGCTCCTATCCTTGTTCGATCATCATCTTCCCGTTCTAGAAGTCACCGAATATGACAGCAACCGATACTTGGAGATTTCGGGCCAATCAATTCGTAGAATGTCGATGGCCAAGCGCCAGTTTCATCACCAGAGGCTGAGCCGACTAGTCAAGCAAGCCGACCAGATTTTCGCGCCATTTCTGTTCATCTCCATTCTTAGTAATATCATCATGTTGGTCACCGCCTTCAGAGCTTCGGCCATCATGCTACACAAAGACAATTACGTCATCTATATCGTAGCACCATACTTGGTCTTGAACTTAGTGGCACTGGCTGTGAAAGTGGCTACCTGCTCAGCACTTAACGATAAGGTAAAATCGTCAACCCCCATTCCATCAGTACAGAAGTATACCGCGCTTTTTGCTTATTAAGGTGTCCGGAAATCAAAGCATATTTAATGTTTGCATGTGTTTTTTTACAGATATAAGTATTAAATGTGTGTAACATTTACGTAACTATTCACGTTAATTGAATATTTAAATTTGATAGAACGATCTTATTGGTATAACGATCAAGAATCGTGGGATTTCTGGTAATTTACAAGAAATTTAAGCCCATATGATTATAAGGATTGTATTGTATATTTCCCTTAAATGTATGGTTCTACATTGTATACAGTGTACATGTATAGCAGCGATTCAAAACAATGATACGGATATCTACAGTATTTCCATAAATGCTCTATTTTTAATTGACCATTTTAATAATCAGATCCCCTCGCGGAATTCCGAGGAACTAGCCCAACTACCTTTAACGCCGTTCTGGCCCCCAACCCTGCAGAGAATGGTGCTTTCAGCGCATATATATAACTTGCACATGCATGACGTAGTCCACAATGTCTGATTTAGGAGGAGCCAGCATGCGCTGTCTGCTTGTGAAAGCTATCTATTATGTGTCCATTTATTCTTGTTGATTCCGGATAATAAATTGAACGCCGTGCATGGTTTACAATATTTGCTTCCAATGAAAGGGAATAAGTGATATATGACTGAGCAAACGATAAGCCATCAAAGACCAGGGTTGACATGCACGTTGACAACATCTGTAAACATGACTTGAAAATAATTGAATTCATGCCACTACATTTCTTTAACAAAAGAGATCGTCGAGTCGGCATTACTCGAGTATTCAGCCATGGATGATACCAGTCGCAAATTCGCATTCGAGGTCTCAGAGCTCTCGCAGCGGCTAAGCACCAAGGCCCTGTACGAGAACAACGGCTTCAACTATTTGGTAAAAATGTTTCGTTTCTACGGCTTGAAAATCGACGCCGATCTCAAAACGATGGTCAATTCCACAAAGTCGGGTCTCAACCGTCCATTGGTGGCGTTTAACATCATCATCGGCGCAATGGGCTGCTGCGTCTTTGCATCCCAGTGGGTGGAGATGACCGCAGGAAAAGATAGGTTCACCTTGGAAAACGTGTGTTTCGTGCTATCCTACGCCGTCGGATATTTTGGGAGTTTTTATCTGTATTTGAACGCCTGCATGAATTTCAGAGAAGTTCACGAGCTTTTCCTTAACTTGGCACATACGTTGGAACTCTTGGACTCCGCCAGCCTGCAGCAAACATTTTTGCGGAAAATCAAGCGATGGTTGATAATGCTGACATTTCTCACCATATTCACAATTGCTTGGTACTTAATAGGCGGAGTTTTCAACATGGAGGATAACAGTTTCACCCACCTAAACACTTCGTCAATGAGGGAATTCGTCCTTTACAAATGCTTGGAGTTGTTTCTTTTCGTAACCATGCTGTGCAACGGCTCCTTCTTGATATTCTACAACTATTTGCTCCTCTTCGTTTGCGCGTTAATCACTTGGCTTTTTGACCATTACATTCCTACCGACCAATCGGCAAGACTGGCAAATAACTTGCAGAGTCGCGTTATTTCGATGAGTGAAAGGCAATATCACCATCGACGACTAAGCAATTTGGTGAAGCAAACAGATGCCATGTTCTCTCCTTTCTTGTTCGTTTGCCTCTTGATCGCACTTCTGAACATCGTCAGTTCTTGCAAAGCGTGGTCGATAATATTGAAAAGGAATGTTTTAAACATGCTCCTCGGATCCCTGTATTCTTTCTGGAAGGTGGTGCTATTCATCTTGATTTCGAAGACCTGCTCTGATCTTAATGCTAAGGTACTGTAGGCCTGGCAATGGTTTCAAAAAATGCCGATGCAGTAGATCTGACTGATTATCAGGAAAGATGTCGTATGTAACAATGCGAACCTAATTGTTTGCATTGCTCCGTTTCAAATTCGAGAAACATTTAGAAATCAACCTAAACATTTTTATAGTCGCCATTATGAACGCAATATAATGTACATCTAAACTTGTACGGTATATGAAAACAGTTAAGAAATAATAACTTTTTGTGCAATTGCAGGTGATGCATTCCTTACAAAGAGCAGACGCTGCAAGAACCATTGAAGAACTGCACTTCAGCAGTGGAGTAAGTGTCGGTCAAGACTTCAGTTCATGATTTAACTCAATGAAAATAATTGCTCAACGTTTAAGATTTCGTCATTATAATTTCAAAATATTTCAAATTTGAAATATTCACTTCCTGGAAAAACTCTTAAATAATAACTAAACGTTGTTTACTTTCATAGGAACATATCAATTATCAACTGTACTTAAGTGAGCAGTACATTAACAGCGCGACATTAACTTATGGTGGATTTTTTCCCGTGAGGTCGACTTTTATCTTTACGGTTAGTACGAAATTATGGTACATATTAACCGCTTTCTCAAGAGTTGAAGTCAAGTAGTATCATGCTTAAGATTTTTTCCTTAATATTTGTTAACCAATTTCTTCAGGTTGCGGGTACTGCCATCACTTACGCACTCATTCTCAACGATATTCGCTTCGGACAGAGTCAAGAAACAGTTGCCTAGCTGAATAACTTATTATTACTTAACATTTACGTGCATATAAAATTATCTTGCAACAGTTTTGTTTCCTTTTTTAAAGAATGCGTTTTTACTAAGTTGTTTTGTTATTGTTGATTTATCTGGTTTAACTTTACATGCTCTATTATAGAAAATCCAATGAAGTGCATACATGTACATTATGTTTAATATAATATATTAATAGAGAACATGTCAAGTTGTTCATAAAAATACAACAAAGTGAGTTGCAAAATCTCCACAAAATGAACACTATGTAGTCATTTACAAAAGTTTTATTACTCAAATGATTTGCGAATGCATGTTTCTCCAAATACACTGTAATGTTAAATCTAAATAATTCCCTAAATGTTGTTTTAGAATTCACAACATTGCAGTTATGTGAAATCAATGCTTATGTGATGCTGATATGAAATCAATGCCTTTTAAATATGAAATACATGTATGTACAATGAAATATGTACGAAAGTATATGCACGAAATAAAATAAGTTGCAAGAGTTCTTAAGAAGGATCAAGTACAGAAAATTCCAGTTCAACATTGTCTCAATCGTATGCTATTTAAATTTTTCCAGAATCGCATTTATGTAAAATGGCTATATGTCATTGGTTTCTTACACGAATGTAATTACATAATTTGACGACTTAATGACCAAAATTGAAGTCAGAGAGTATACAGACATGTTAATCCTATACCTTATAGAATTTTCTTGAAAGTTATATAATAAATATTCGCGAATGGTAGTAAAGGGTCCCTTGTGACAACTTTTAAACATTTAGATTATGAATGTGCTCGTGATGCTTAAAAAACTTGCATGTTTTATCCGAATATTTTTAAGGTACACGTTCAATGAAGTTGGTTAAATATCAACGTGATAACCATTTGTTATGATATCTTTGGTGCCTTTGCAGCAGGAGCTATTCGAAGTTCGAAAACCGTAAGTTAATTGATAAATTTAGAATGGACATTTGTGCCCACTGCGATCCCGTAAGAAGACACATCCTTGAAGCATAGGAGTTATGAGTGATTGCCTACTTTGTATAAACCAAATCGACAATACTGTACGTACTTGAATACATTATGCTACAATTTTCCATCTTACCGTTTTAAAAAAAATCAAACATTTTCACCTTGAAATTGCAATGCGGCAATTATGATCTTGATTAAAACGTACCGTGTAAAAATCTTGCAAATTAACGTACAAAAGTTGATTCATTCCTCATTAATACCCTACTACATATACATGTATAAAAAAATTTATATGCCAAAAGGGGTCATCCATAAAGGACGTCCAGAAAAGGGGGAATGGGTATTTAAAACTGGGACACAGGCGGACAGGAAGGGGGAGGGGTTCGATGAAAGCGGACGTACGGATGTCAACTTGTGCTTAAACTGTCATCAGTTTTAGACAATAAATTGCTTGCAGGCAAATTTTCTGATTTCTTCAGCTCCGAGAAGTTACAACTGCAGTTATTAATTGTCAACAATTAAAAGTATGGATGATTGGTTAGAATCAGATTTTGAAACTTTGTGTAATTCACCTAATTTAATTATGTTTCGTCTGTTTTACTTAGTTATAATATTCTGTAGGTTTGAGGTTTACCTTATTCAATATTCAATGTTATTTCATCTGTTTAAATACCAACAATATTGTGTAGGTCAATGGTTTACTAATGGTAATATAATCAATGAAAAGTTACATAAACAGGACAAGGGGGGGGACAGACGGGAGGGAAAGGGTCTAAAAACCCGGAAAAATACAGGACGTCCTTTATGGACGATCCCAAATACATGATACATATAAATAGCTGAAAATAAGTAATGTGTCCAATTTTCGTTTTGAAATTATCCAATTAAAAGGAAATAAACTCAGACTAAATCTTTAGTAATTTTCGCTATCTTCATTAAGTGATTGGAATGTATACAAATCAATATACAAGTTGTAGTCTTGAATTTCTCACAACCAATTGTTTTATTACGGCTCAACGTTTAGACTCAATGAGTCTTCATCAAGAGCCCTTAAAATTATATAAAGAAATTTTGAATGCATTAATATCTTGCATGATATCCTAGTTGTAAGATATTGGTTTGGTTGGTTTGTGGATGTTTAACGTTGGCCTATTTCTGCACACGACAGCTAAACACCAACGCCAGGGGATGTGTCAGCGTCACCTACCTGTGAATTTTGCCTACGAAGGGGAATCTTTAACGTGCAGAGATCAAACGGGATCTACGTTAAACTCTCATCCGAAAGAGCCACCACTTAGAGAATTTTGCACATCCTCAAAAGTTTCACCAACCTCGACCGGGGAGCGAACCCCGCTAATTAGGATCGAGAGGCAAGCGCGTAACCCACTCGACCATCGGCGCCGGTATATTGGTTTGGGCTAGAAACATGTATGTTTCTAGCTTAATTTTAAGTTGTTGTACAAGTTTTTGAGCCCTCGTTAGCTCCTGTTAAATACTCATTGAGTCGAAACGTTAAGCCGTAATTAAATAATTGGTTGAGAGAAAGGCAAGACTCGTAAATAAAATTGTAAGTCTTTATTAACGTGACTTTAATAAATTGAACATCGAGTTGGTTTCAAGTTATTTACTTCCACTGAAAGGTAATATTTGATATATGACCGTGTAAGCGATAAGCCATCAAAGATCAGATGACATGCATCTTTACAACTTGACTTGTAAATATTTAAATTCACTCCATATAACAATTTATGTCCAATAACGACCATAAGCTATTATGGTCGAAAACGATGTTTTGTTCGCCAACCATCACTCCACTATTCAGCCATGGATGTTCCCAGCCGAAAATTTGCGTTCGAGGTCTCGAAGCTCACGCAACAACTAAACACCCCCAAGACCTTGTACGAGAAAATCGGCTTCAACTATTTGGTAAAACTATTTTGTTTCTACGGCTTGAAAATCGATTCGGATCCAACAACGATGATCAATTCCAAGAAGTCGGGTCTCAACTGTCCTCTGGTGGCGTTTAACGTTATCATTGCCGCTGTAGGCTGCTGCATTGTTGTAGCACAGTGGGTGATGATGACCTCGGATCAAAACAGGTTCAGTTTGGAAAACGTATGTTTCGTGCTATCCTACGCCGTCGGAAATTTCAGTTGTTTTTACTTGTATTTGCACGCCTGCCTGAATTTCAGAGAGGTTCATGGGTTTATCCTGAACATGGCAAATTGTTTGGATGTTCTGGACTCAAACTGCCAACAGCAAGATTTATCGCGAAAAATCAAGAGATGGTTGGCAATGATGAGCCTTCTCACCATATTCACAACGGTTTGGAGTTTAGTGACCGACGTTCTCAACATAGAGGGTGCACACATGAATAACTTTAACCACTTAGACACTTCGTCGATGACGGACTTTGTAATTTTCAAAGGCACGGAGTTGTTTTTCTGCGTAGTCGTTCTTTACAACGAATCCTTCTTGATATTTTACAACTACTTGATCCTCGTCGTTTGCACTTTTATCACCTGGCTTTATGACCATCACATCCCCAGCGACCGCTTTGGCAGACTGATCGGTCACCAGATGCGCTCTGTTTCATTAAGTGAAAGGCAATATCAACATCAACGACTCAGCCATTTGGTGAGACAAGCCGATCACATGTTCTCTCCGTTTCTGTTCGTTAGCCTCTTGAACGCAATTCTGACCTCTGTCAGTTCTTGCAAAGCTTCGTCGTTGATGCTGAAAAGGGATGTTGTCACAATCGTCCTAGGTTCGCTATATTATGTATGGAAGGTGGTGCAATTTATCTTGATTTCAAAGGCCTGCTCGGACCTTAACGAAAAGGTAGGTCTGACGGTCACTCTGACAATGCGTGTAAAAACTGATGATGAAGTCGATTTGAAATACAAGGCTTCCAAAAAATCTTGGAGTTATTGTAAACCATGTATTTAAACGCTTAGGTATGGTACATGCTTAAATCAATGGCATTGAAGCTTACGACATACAGTTGGGATTTTTTAATGTATACATGTAGCAGAACTGACGATTTTACAAAAAGAAGCGATTCATTCTTTAGTACGACAATGTTCTGGGTCGTATACTGACTTGAGATGATCGATGCCAAAGAAAAAGAAATGAGTGGTGTCAAGTCATGTATCCCTAAAAGCCATTCGAAGAGATGTGGCGTTTTATACTAAATTTTATATACTGTACAGTATATGCACATGGATACAATAAATATTAGCAGTAAGAACCATTCACGAGGAAGTACGTACCTAATTGTACGAAGCATTTTATACTCTTTTAAATTAGAGCAAATCTGAATGAAGTGTAAAATGTTCGAAATGTCTTCCGATTAAGCTTTTAAGGCAATAAAATTTTCGTAGAACATCCCTAGTGAACATACATTACATTAACTTGAAATATAATGAAAATATAACTTTTGTGCAATTGCAGGTGATGCTTTCCTTGCAAAGAGCAAATGATTCAAGAGAGATCGCAGAACTGCACATCAGCGCTGATGTACGTGTGATTCTGGGATTGAGTATAAAATATTATCTCAGTATAACATACGTTTCTTCAAATATTTTGCAAAACAAAAGCGTAAATTCTCAAGATTTCTTATACATTGCACCACTAGTTCTAGCTGTTTGATGAATGATGTATGAACATCAAATGTTTCCTCAATACAATTAATTCAATGCGATTGCACATAGCTTTGACTCACACAAAACTGTCCTACTCGCGCCGTTTACATTAAAATTTACGATTTTTAACACAATTTAAGCAACTAATTATCGTTTTCTTGCATAAAGGAACGTACCAATTATCACCTTTACCTAAGTGAGCAATCCATCAACAGCGCGACATTAACATTTGGTGGATTATTCCCCGTGAGGACGACTTTTATCTTTACGGTTAGAATGAAATTACAATCCATATACACGTACTTAACGTTTATTCCAGAATTTAGGTGAATTTATGGTACAGCTTACGATTGGCATTAACAGTTGATAAACTTATTTCAGGTTGGGGGTACAATCGTCACTTACGCACTGATTCTCAACGATATTCGCGTTGGACAGAGCAAAGACACGATAGCTGAATAATTCTTCTTGTACTAATAATAATAGTATTTATAATTAGTATTTTGCTTTCACTACATTAATGAGATGGATTCATATGATATTACATAACGTTTGCTAAATAGATAGAAAAAGTGCAATATTCATCACTAATATAACTACACAATATTCATCACTAATATACATCACTAATTTAGTCAAGCAAAGAATCTTTGGGTTTGAAAAATATAA
Source organism: Megaphyllum sjaelandicum (assembly GCA_034698745.1). Lineage (NCBI taxonomy): Eukaryota > Metazoa > Arthropoda > Diplopoda > Julida > Julidae > Megaphyllum > Megaphyllum sjaelandicum. The sequence goes on from JAQGBX010006437.1 coordinate 10,056, forward strand.
TCAGTACAAAGTATTGCAGATATAAAATTAAATGACACACGAAAAGAAAGATAAAAAGTCCAAGTTAAAAACGCGTAGGCCTACTTGCAAACTTTGCTTTAAACGCCCAAGTGGCAGCATGGATCAAGTATCCAAAATGGCGTCTATGCAGCAGAAAGTGCTTTGTGTGCTCGAGTATGCGAGCTGCTGTGAACAGCATTGATAGGGGCACACTTCAGATTTTATGGGCCGAACTGAACAGCCATATGTTGTTTACTTAAACAACCATATGTTAAAAACTTGGACATTTTCACTTTCTCTTCATGGGTACTATTGTATCTAAAATACTTTCCAAAACCCGCCTTTTTGAAACCCGATGATTTTTCTGTAATGAACCTGTACATTAATTCCAGTGTTTTTAGGAACTTATCTATTGTAATGGCTGTTAAGTGCGTACTGTTTACCGTAAATAAAATATATGTACATGAACATGTAACGAAAGATGAAATTCACGACAAATTGTGTCGGCTTGATTAATATCAATCAATCTATCGATTCAAGACTTGTTCTGGTACGTGACAGAATTTACGCGAAAGCTACAGAAATAAATATTTGCAAATGGCGTATAGAGCATTGTGTGAACAGCAATGCAAACGCGTTGCAGAAAACGCAAAACAACTTTCATATCATGTTGTGAAAAGGCCTTAATTGTATTGCGTCTTAACTTTTTACTGCACAAACTGCTAGCCAAAGTCAGTATTTACGGATTCTACAGCGTTTCAACAGTAAAAAAATATTTCAGCAATTAAGCGTTCAATCCGAAACAATGACAATTAAAAAAAACCTGGCATTTCCGTCAAACTCCTGCAACCAAGACAAGGGCAGTTCTGGCTCCCAAAAAGCAGGCCTGCAACCCCTTTCGTACATTTTTCGTTTCTATGGTTTCAAGCTCGAAACACGACCAGAAGTCGTCCAAAAGTCCACGAAGCCTGCCTTAGTTTACCCCGTCCTAGCTCTGGGGCTTGTGGTGGGCTTTTTCACCTGCTGCGTCGCAGCTTCTCAGTGGTACCAGAGACGTAACGACAAGAGCGTAGAAAATGTCTGCAACATCTTCTCCTACGTGTGTCAGACTTTTGGCTGTTTTTTTCTCTACTATAAAGCCATTGTCAAGTTCGGTAATATCCATGCGTTTGTCTGGAACCTGGCAGCAACCTTAAACCGGATGGCCTCCGAGGAGCAATCCGGAGACGCCAGCGAAAAAGTCAAGATATGGTGTAAGATGGAACTAGGTTTGTTGGTTTCGCACATCATATATAATCTGGTTTGCACGCTGCAAAGCCTACAATCGGACATGGAACAATCCCCTGCCAAGTTGGTGGTGGATCGAAACGAAAGCTACGCGTTTTGGGTGGAAGCATTCACCAATATTGCTTTGTTAATCTTCGTCCTTCTCAACCATTCGTTCTATATTTTCTCTATTTATTTCATGATTTTCGTGTGCTATGTTCTGGGATTGTTTTTGGACCGTTTGTTGCCCAGCGTCGATTTTGTCCAATACGAAACCGACGTGCTTCCCCAAGTCCAGCACTTGCCCAGAGTCATCTCAATGGCCGAACGTCAGCTTTTGCATCAGAAACTTTGCAGCTTGGTGCAACAGGCCGATGCCATATTCGCACCCTTTATGCTTTTCTCGCTGGTCATCGATTGCATTAGCTTTGTCGCCTCCTACCGTGCGCTGGATGTGATTTTGAACAGAAATATCACTTTCATGATATTCACTACAGTATATTACTCTTGGACACTCTTGCTTATAATGCTGAAATCAATCGCAGGCTCCACCTTGAACGATAAGGTAGTTGTATGATACATCAAAATATTCACCAACAAATTCCAGTTAACAGTCCCGAGGATCTGCCAGCTCATTCCAATCATTGATTGATATCCTTTGCTTATGCTAAGGAATTTAGTTTTAGGACTCGATAACTGCATGATGCCCTAACAATACAGGATTCAAAACCTATACTCGTTAGCTGGCAGCTTAGTGGAAGAAGCGGATATGGTATACCTTGTTTGTTATTTGGCCAATCAATTAAAGTTTTTTTATGTATTTACAAGCTGGTTTTCCCAGGCTGTAGCCTAATTACCGATAGTGGGTCGAAGCGATCGAGTGAAGCCGAGTTTTCGACGACGAAAGTTGATCAACATTATTTAAATATAACTTACCTTTGCCCTTGCAGGGCATTTGGCCCTTCTTCTCAAAATGTCCTCAAATCAACATACTAGCAAAGTGCGATGGCATCAACAAATAAAAGACAAAAACATACGGAGCCCCGTGGCATGAGATTTTCTTTTTTACGTTTTGTACACGTTTTACGTCTATTCTATTCTATTCTATTCTTTACTCTGCAGTCAGTACATAGTACCATGTGGCAGAGGAGATCATCATTCAATT
>JAQGBX010006438.1:0-12485 GCA_034698745.1 Megaphyllum sjaelandicum
ACGTCGATTTGTTGAAACTGGAAAAAATGTTTTCGGATCCCTTGTGGGTCGAGGCAAAAGAAAGAAGGGTATAAAACGAAGACAAACAAAATCGAAAAGATCACAATCCAACTGCTCCAAGAGACGGAAAGTCAGCAGCAGTAGCATAAGTGATATATTTTCAAAATGAGTTACCTACCACATCATCTCTCTAATGAAGCGGTAAAATGTGAAGTAGATGTTCACACTGTTCCACCAACACAAGTATGCATTCAAAGTTGTAAGGATGGCGACTTTCTTCCCATAGCATCAATTCAAGGTTCCAATCACTTGGAATTTTTCATCCCAGGCAGTGGAGAAGATTATTTAGATTTATCAAACACATTCTTACACCTTACAGCAAAAATCTTACTGGAAAATGGAAGTAATTTACCAGACACAGCTAAAGTTTTTCCAGTCAACAATTTCATGCATAGTCTTTTCAGTGAAGTTTCAATGAACTTGGGTGATAAACAGATCACTCCCAGCGACCAAGAATATGCCTACAAAGCTTACTTGAAAACCACTATTTCTTCTGCCCAACTTCATGGGAAATCTTTCCTAAGTAGTGAAATGTACTATAAAGATAAATCACCTTCCGAAATTGATCCTCTTAAAGCCGAAGATGGATGTGGCATAAAGAAAAGATACAATAGAGCTAAGAAAAGTGGAAAGATCGACATGATGGGCAGATTAAAGCTCGATATTTGTGAGCAAGATAAACTTATCGTGAATGATGTGGATGTCCGGATAAAAATGATTTTAAGTAAACCAGAATTTTGTTTAGTAGCAGCAGATAGTGACAAAAACAAATATAAAATTGTCATTGAAAATGCAGTACTATACGCACATAAAGTTACAATGAGCCCGCCTATAATTTTGGCTCATGCTAAAAGTGCTGATGAGGCTACATTCAAATATACCGTTAAGCGCACAGAATGTCGTACTTTCAGTGTTGGAAAGGGTTTACGAGAAATTGATATACCTAATGCATTTTTGGGGCCACAACCAACATTTATTGTGATGGGATTGGTTAATAGCGCAGCCAAGAATGGTGATATAACACTTAATCCATTTCACTTTCAACATAAAAATTTGAGTTATCTGAGTGTTCACATCGATGGTGTACAATATCCAAGCATCCCATTTGCACCCAAGTTTAGCAGTAATGAGTGGGTAAGGCCTTACCAAGAATTTTTTAAGGCTACGGGACAGTATTATGGTAGCATTGCTCCTGAAATTTCGTATGAAGAATTTGGTCTTGGTCACACATTGTATGCATTGGATTTAACGCCTGATCAAAGTGCACTAGATGGTACGCATTTTAACTTGATAAAAACAGGATCAATGAGAATTAATTTGAAATTTGAAAATGCTCTCGATACCAATATGAGCCTCGTTGTCTTTGCAGTTTTTCAAAACATCATTGAAATAGATAAGTCACGAAATGTTACAACCGATTATTAAAAAAAACATGGATGCATCTCAACTTGAGACTTTGTTATATCGCCACAATTCTACGAGATATGTTTTTGGGGGAGTTGTAGCCAGTGACATGATTCCTCGTAATGCTAACCATAAATGTTATATAATTAATTTGGATAAGCACACTGAACCTGGATCACATTGGGTTGCAGTTTATTTTGATGCATTAGGAAATGGTGAATATTTTGATAGTTATGGTCTACCCCCTAGTCTACCCCAAATTCGACAATTTTTAGAACGAAATAGTGTGATCTGGCACAGCAATTCCAAACAATTACAACATGAACGTACGGCAGTGTGTGGCCAGTATTGTGTATTTTATTTGATAATGCGCTGTTCCGGAATTAGCATGCGCAGAATTTTATCACAATTTTCTTGTACTCGGTTTCTTACAAATGATCGTTATGTGCGCAACTTTGTTAAACAGATGATTAGTACATGGTTACCATTGCATGTTCCTTCTACTATGAAAATGATGTATTGATAAATATCTTTTTTTTGTCATATACCGATTTCCTTACATGTCTATTTTTAATTCAAAAAATCTGAAAGAGGTAACGTTTTAAGCTCTATAGTGTGTGTCACCGAAATAGCCATGTTAGTATAGTGTGGTGAATATATCCTAAGCATGTATAGGGAAGACCCCGGTTCGACTCCGGGCCATGGCAATTGTTTTTAGATTCACATGGTATAAGATTGTTTACCAAGTAGAGATTTAAAATAAAAATGTAGCCTTTGTGGCGCAATGGTTAGCGCGTTCAGCTGTTAACTGAAAGGTTGGTGGTTCGATCCCACCCAGAGGTGTTTTCTACATAAGCATTTTTTTTTGTTTTTTTAGATTGACAAAATGTTGGTAAAGCATGGTGTACTATTTGACAATGGACAAATGCAACATTGCAACGCAAACTGTATATAATCTTCAAGAGAATGAAGTGCATATAATAGTTAGGGATATATTAAATATATTTTACCCAGTAAATGCCGCAGTAAAATGTCTGCAGTTTAATTCAAATTATACAAAAACAGTTTTGCAACTTGTGAAGAAAATTGTAGAGCAACACGAAATAGTTTTCAAGTCTATAGTCAACGTAATCCAACAATCTACCTTTGTTAATTATAAGTCCAACATGAACTGTATGTGTGATGAAGTATTCAAAAATGGTGACATAACCTGGGGTAAAATATTAACACTTCTGGCACTTTGCTACCAGCTGACAATTGAATCCAGAAATAAAAATACGGATCGTGTTGAAGCTATGCTTATTTGCGACTTTATCAGTTACTACATTGCCGACAATGCTTCAAAATGGATCGATGAAAAAGGAGGATGGGTAAAAATAATACAGATAACCAAAATACTGTCTCAATAACATTTTTTACAAAAAATAATAATGTATTTTATTCACTTTTTTTGCAGAAAACATTGAAATCAATGTGGCAAACTGAAGAATCATGGATTTGTAAATTATGGAATATGATTCTGAGAATTTGATTTTGCTTTTTTTGAAGTTTTTTTTATTGTAAAATTATTTGGCAGAAATTAAAAAATTGTAGCTAAAAAATGTTTTTTATTTTAGTTTTAAGCCGATATTTAGTAAAAGTAGGGAAATGGGAAAAGTCTGCCTCATATCAGCCACCATGCACGTCATAAAATTGTTTTAAAGGTCCGGGGTGAGCCAGTGTATGGGTGAAGTGAGCCAAAAATGACTTTTCCTATACTACTTTTGAGTACCCCCATTATCACTTTCCTCGCTATACTGTATGCACAGCCGAGTCGCGGTTTTTAAAAACGTGTAGGAATCCCAAAAAAGTTCTAAAAATCGAAAGTTCCTCCAGGTTTTAAAAACGAAAAATGCCATTTGCACTCGCCTTTATACAATTTGTTTGAGTTTCCAAAAATTTCCCCATTTAGGGAAATTCTCCGTTCCCTAAAACGGAGTATGCTGTTGTTCCGAGTTTTGTTCGTAACTCGGAATTTTTACGAACGTTTTGTTCGTAAAATTTTTTGTTTTCGTAAACAGGAAAAAAAACTAATTCCGCGCCCGCCCCTTAAAATTGAAAAAATTGTTTTAACAAAATATTTTAAAAATTCAACAAATCTGAAGGGACGTCAGAATTTGTTTGCTTAAACCGTAGTTCATATTATCGAAAGTCGGACAAAACGAGGCTTCGACGAGCCAATGAGTCATTTTTAGGATGTCAAACAAGGAACCAATTTCCAATGGCCTTAGTAGAAAATTAGTAATTATCGAATTCGGAATTCATATCAATAGAAAAAAATTAACATTATTTTACTCGTCCGTACCCTGGTAATGAGTAATGGTAATGAGTTCGTACTAGCACAAACTCATATACAAGTACAGTGTACATTATATACTAAATACTTCTAAACGAGGTCCCGTAATAGTTGCTTTTTTTCGCATAAAAGTGACGAATTAAAATTAAACGATACAAAACAAAAAGAAATGTTTGATTAAATAACTTGTCACGGAAAATATTACTTGAACTTTTAAATCTTTGATTAAATGACGTTTATTTGATCAAAAAGTACAAGTGTAATCAAAAGTTCCAGTAATGTGTTCTGTGACAGCTTATTTGAACTTTCGAATGTTTATCAAATAAGCTGTCACAGGAACCATTAATAGACACTAACAGCCCTCCTCCGTGGTTATAAAAATGGACGCATACTATCGTGCTGTCACAAGGGCAGTTATTTCAATCCTAAATGCAAATGAAAAATATTTAAAAGATTTATGTAGAAGAATTTCAGTATAAAGCAGCCCCGTTCAACAAGAGAGTCAGTACGAGTTACATTTTCCCCAAAGTTCAGTTCTCAAATTTGGAGAGTCAAACAAACATGAAATCCTTCTGTTTTGTCGCAATTCTTGCATGCATAATTGCAGTTTCCATGCAGGTAAAACTCAGCAGCTTGATCAAACTTACTTAATACAAATTTTGCAATATTTACCCTATATTTGTCTTAGATTAAGTGTTTTTCTTAACAAATTGTCTTTAACATTAGGTGTTTAAATATTTCCACTGTATAGGGAAGTAAAAATGTATGCAAATGCAATTAACGTATAGGGGAACCTCATTGAGAAGAATAACTCGTTTAATAAGAAATTTGAGTTATTACAAACTCAAATTCCATTTCCCGTCCCTAGATACGAACGAATAATGTTAATGTCTTCATTTAAGAGCAATTCTGAATTCGAATATTACGAATTTTCGGCTAAAACGAATGCATTTTCGACTACCCGAGCAATTCGTGTATGAAAAAAATACGTTACAACGAGGAATTCCCCGATAAAAGTTGCATCACCTTCATATTCATAGACGTGGGGTAGTAATCATTTAAAAGCTGACGAAACTTCAGTTATAATCGTTTAAGTGTCGTTTTGTCCGACTTCCGATAATACAAAATACGTTTATAAAGATCGAATTTTCACGTCCCTCAAGATTAATCTTAACGAGGTTCGAAAGAATCTGAAAAAACTAATCATGAGCTTCTCTTTTTTTTAAGGATTCACTGGTTGAAGACACATCCAGTGAAAATGTTGAAAATGGACGTTTGCAGACTCGTCTGAGTCCTCCCGGATTACTCTTTGGGTTGCTCGGACCAATTCTAGCACCAATTATTGTAATACTGGACTCTGTTATCTTCTTTACCCTATTCATTGTTTCGGCTCTTTTATATGATCTTTGAAGAGGTTTATCCAATGATTCGTTTACGAGCACTAATGTATAATCACGTTGCATCAGTAAAAAATCAGTAAATAAAAATAATTGTTGTGATAATTAAATAAGTTGTAGACTGAGCTTTTTGATTTCAAACTTTCTAACTCTGGCATGGAAATACGAGTATAGCAATATCATTGTTGCTCATTTTTAGCATCCATATTATTAGAAACCATATGACATCATTCATGAAATACGGGAATGTCGTCATTCATGGAAATTCCGATGATGACGACATCGTAGTAGATACTGACCTAATTGATTAAACTTCTGACGCTGACATAATTTATTATATTTCTGCAACTGACGTCGTTTATTAAAATTCTGATGACGTTATTCATTGAAATTCTGTTGGCGTTATTTATTAAAATTCAGACGACGACGTCATTTATTAAAATTCTGATGAAGACGACATTGATTAAAATTCTGATGACGTAAAATCCCGATGATGAAGTTAATTCTTAAAATTCTGATGATGACGCCATTGATAAAAATTCTGATGATGACATTTGTTAAAATTTTGATGACGTCGTAAATTATTAAAATTTTGACGATCACGTTATTAATTGAAATTCTGTCGAAGACGCCGTAATTAATTTAAATTCGCAACGTAGTAATTTACAAAAACTCCGACGATTACGTCAATTAAATAATTTATCCAATCGGATTCTAGTACAATGAAATGCTTCTGAAGCGTAATTTTCATAAAGGAACATAAATTAGCAGCATTTTAAATTTAGATGGCAATTGTATTTGACTTGTATATCATATAGCTGTATGTAGTAACAAGTGCTGGGCCTGCTGGCGCATTCATTTCTTGTTGACTTCCTATCATATAAATTGTTTGTCGAAATGCAAAACCATGTTTGGCATAATTGTCAAAATACCTTGTCAATACGTTTCGTTTTGGAACATTCGTAACAACTGCTTAAAATCGCACGTTTTTTCACCAGCCAAAAAATTTATGTATAGTAGAATTTCAAAAAAGATAATACAAACGATATTATCGAACGAGATAATAGAGTACGGTTTTACTTTTCCAGTCATGTTCTGTTTTCAAATCTTGAACAAGAGTCGAAACATCATGAAATTCTTCTGTTTTGTCGCCATTTTTGCATGCGTAATTGCAGCGTCCGTGCAGGTAATTATATACAGACGAATTCCAAATTCGGAAATTACGAATTTTCGGCTTAAAACGAGATGACTCAGTACAAATTCCGTCATTTCTGTGATATTTAGCTTAAAATTTTCTAATATTAAGTGTTTTTCAATAATATTTGCGGTACTCAGAAGCCGTAGATTAAGTTTAGCCTCATGGCACAAGCGCATAAGCATTTCTTCCTTGTGCTTATACGTAAACATTTATCATAAGTTCGATTAGAAATCGAACAAATGGCCTATATAGTTTTTCACCCGTTTTTCACATGTAATACATGCAGGGTCTATGCGTGATAACAACATTAATTGTACATGTATTATTCATTACACTGCATACTATAATAAATATTACAGATCGAACAATGGCCGATTAAACTTAACGTAGAGAAAGAAATACTTCGTGCGCATATGCGCTATCAGGCGGGAGCTCAATTTACATTTACATTTACATCAACATCATCGCCTGAGTACCGCTTACGTGTATAACTACATAGTGACCACCAATAAAAAATGCAATGTTGGTCACTGTACACAGGTGGTCACTATACAAAGAATGCCTGAATTAAATTAAAATGAACATACACACTGTACTTGTACATGTAGAGTGTAATTACATGTATAGTAAAAAAACCACAAAACCAAAAAAAGTACAGAATCATCATGTCCAAAATTATCAAGTTTTCCTTGTTTTAAATGCTTTTTGCTTCTTCAGTGATTTTTTTCGATCTGAATTACATGATTGGCTGAGCTATTTGAGAACCACTGGGGTTAAAGCAGGATGTAAGGTGACTCATCTGTTACCTGGTCACTTAATAAGGTCATTGGCAATGTAAAAATTGCAAAAAAGACAACACACACACTGGTCGCTGTACATAATAGACAGGTGGTCACTATACAGGGAATTTTAATTTATGAGGGAAATGCACACAAGAAAAACCAAAACACTAAAAAGTGGTGAACATAAACAAGTTCAGTTTACTGCATTTCAACTGTTCAAGTGCAGTAACACTGTAATACATAATATTATGGTAATAACACTTAAATTATAAATTCGTTAAAATACGAATTCCTGCTTTTACGAACTCACTTGCAGTCCCCGTCCTGAGGTATAGACTATAGACGAATAATGTTAATTTCTTTGTTTACGACGAATTTCGAATTCCGATATTACGAACTCATTTTCAGTCACCCGGACATTGGACATGGACGAATAATGTTAATTTCTTCGTTAAATAAAGGTGAATGCCCAACTATAGGTTATTACGAATTTTCGTGCTCCCGAGCAATTCGTGATATATACGTAAAAAATGTTCGAAAAGTTCTGTTTTTTAGAATGTGAATTACGAGAAATGAAATGTTTTAATTTGCCAATTATAGAAACATGAATGAAATCTAATTACATGTACTTTCAGTTTGAAATTTCCTTTTTTAAAAGCCATTTTTTTCCAAGTCTGCGTCTGGAAAATATTTATCCCATCTCAGTATTTTTTTTAAATTAATTCAAAATACGGGTTAAAATTTGAATTATTTAAAAAACTCATCATGGGCTTGTCTATTTTTAGGAATCCCTCCTTGAGGATGCATCTAGCGAAAATGTTGAAAATGGACGTTTGCAGCCTCGATTATCTGGACTACTCGTTACTCTGCTCGGTCCAGTTATTTTAATAGTGCAGATGGCGATTTTCCTTATCCTTTTGCTTGTTAGGACCCTTTTATACTTTTAAAGACGTTTGTTTACTAATAAAATTAGTAAATAAAAATAATAGTTGATGAACACTTCATTAAAGCTGTGGCCTCAACGGTTTTGATTTCAAACTTTCAATTGCTGTCATGAAAATACATGTACATGTATTACCGTCGTTACAGTCAACATTTGTGTTTCCTACAGTGTAGCCGATTCAGCGAGGAACAGGCTAGTTGCTCTTTTCCAATCAGTTGCCCATTTAATGTCTAGTAACGAGTAAACTGCATGGAGTACGCTGATACAAGTATTATCTTTTTCGGCGTGGACATAATGTAGGAGGAACAGAGGAAAGTTTTAGTAAAAAAGTTACTAAAACAATTTGCTTCGGCGTGGATAGAATGTTACAGTAGGTAACAAATTACTTTACAAAAGTTTATTTCCAGAAATTAACTGACAAGAAGTGTTCCTCTATGTTTCCAGTGTGGATAGACAAACATGTAGCTTAAAAGTTACTCAATTAGGAAATATCTAACTCAATCTATAAGCAATGACCCTATCTTTTCCCCCAATGGTTGCCATCGGAAGATAAAACAACAAAAAGATGATAATTAAAATTACCAAGATATTAATTTATCAGTATAAAACTCAAAACAACTTCATACAGCTAATCAGGATGTATACTTTTAAGAGCAATATAACTCCGTAATAACTATGTATTAAAACTGCATTCATCCGACGCATAATGGAATCCAAGATGGCGGAAATATGACATTAATAATACAATAAAAGTTACATTTTCAAGTCATTCATCCATACTGGATACCAATAATGCGCAGCCATCCTTAACATAGTTGCGAACAACCCTATAAAAGTGATCCACCATGCATAAAATGTTAAAAAGTGCAATTTTTTTGGCAATCAATTTGGCGTAAGTACAATTAATCGCATTTTATTTACTGCGTTAAATCTTCATTATTGAACAGAAATAAAACTGTTATTTTCTTAACGTAGATAGTGCTAATCACGCCATGAAAGGTCACGAGGAGAAAAATCACGAAACTGATTAAAAGGTGAAGTAAAATTGCATCGATCGTGCAGTTTTTACATAAAAATTACTTCGATTGCTAAATTGCATGCCACTGTTACTGTATCATTAATGTTATATTTTCGCAATCTTTGGTTTAATTATGCAGCGGATGAATTTAATTTTAATAGAAAATTGTTACAGATTATGCTGGTGAACTTTCTGCTGGGAATCCCGAATGCTGGGAATGGCGAAACCTGGCGAAAAAAAAGCACGAAGACTTTTCAAAAACGAACTTGCAGTTAGCCTCTTTGCAATATCATTTCATTCGACCAGTTACAGTAACTGGAATAACAGTACGAGACAAATACCCTCGCACTGTTGCACAAGAACGTAGCATCAACAACGACACATCTAAACTGCATGATGCAATAAAATGCCTCCCCTCCCACGTGCGCTTATGTTGGGACACCGCTGTTACGAGCATGCTGTTGCATAATGACAAGACGTGCCACTATATGACACTGGACGAAATGTCACGGCTTAATTACACTATTTACCCATCATAAAACGGAATTGATTCGAGGACAAAATCAGCATTTATCAAATTTTGAAAGGTTGTTAATGGCAAAACATTTACTGCTGGAAATATTTCGAGGATTGTACGGAACGTAAATCATGTGGCCCATCTTCAACATCATTCTATTTAATGTGAATTCATAAATCCAGGGGTATATATTGAGACTTCCACACTCAGTAACTCAACAAGCAATCCAGCAATCCAACAAGCTCAACTTGGAACAGCAATACAGAAAAAAAATGAAGTACTTCTGCGCAGCCTTCATCTTTGCATGCTTCATTTCATATTCCATGCAGGTAAATGCGTACTGCTACACTCAAATTTCTACCAATGTTTTTTTTTTTTAAATCAAAACTTCTCAAAATTAATAGAAATTGAATTTTTCCAAATTCATCTTTTTAACTTTACCTCGAATTTACTTCAAATTTAATTAAGTTACCTCAAATTAACTTAGTTTGCTCTCATCTCTTACAGGTGCCTCTGGACGGCAGCGCTCCGAACGAGGAGTCCGAATCCATAAACTTGGAGGCTCGGCTAATCCCTCCAGGACCCGTGGGGGCACTCCTCGGACCCGTCCTCTTGCCTGTGCTCGGTCTTTTGGGTACGCTGGTTGGCATTCTTCTAGGACCATTCGGTCTTATTCCGAGTCTTCTTTACACGCTTTAAACGGAACCGCGAGATATGCCGAGCTATTGTTGATGCACTGAGTCTTGAAGATTTCAGGAATTACATGTATGGCACAAAACATCACCAAATTATTAATAAACGTTACTTACACTAACTCATTGCCTGGCATGCCATTGTTCTTATGCAAACTTTCCTCTGGAATGTCAAGCGAAAGCCAAACCAGATTTCATTTCGACAATATCCGTCACAGGAAATCTTCTGGAAAACCACAAAAATAGGTCAGCCGACCCAAGTTTCCAAACTATGAGGCCGAGTGCAGTTTTGTCACTTGGCAGTCTTGGCTACCTCGGTCGGTCCTACACCTGGGGCTCAAGGCTGGGCCATATTTCCAAACTAGGGATTGGGTGGGATTGTTCACGACCTCAAAGATCTTCAGACAAAACTCTTCTTGGCCTTTGTCTTTGAAATTACATTAAGGGGCCGGAGCCGATAGCCGAGTGGTTATGCGCTTGTCTCTCGACTGTAAGTTGCAGGCTTCACTCCCCGGTAGAGATCTAGCAGTGAGAAATTTGAGGATATGCAAAAGCTTTGAATCGCTGCAAACCCTTCCCAGATGTTCGCCACGTGTTTTTTTAGGTTGGCTGTGGTGGCCCCTAATTGGCTGAGGCCCTAAGTTGCTATGGAACCACAAATTGCAGTTCATACATGCCGAACTTGCATGTCATCACTTCTACATATATCCTTTATTTCAATACTTTCTCAATGATACTTCTCATTTTGCGCAAATTTTTTGATAAAATTCAAACAGCCCCAAGCTGAATAATCACTGCAGCTACAAGTGTATATAGAATTAGAAAGAGTGATTTCCACCTCTGCCAATGCATTCAGCACGACAGTTCCGCGTCAGTTCGATGTTGTGCTTCTCCTTTGGCCTGCTTCGCCAAAAATTCCAATTCCTTCTTGACGATCTTTAGCAGTTCTGAACGGGAAAACGCGGTAAATAGATCACATCGTTGATCCGGCCCTAGAATTCATCCCCCATGGAAAGATCACTGATGGAATAAGGAAGGGCGTTAAAACCAAAGCGTGAACGCCACGTAGCAATTGTGAAAAAAATAAGAAAACAAGGACTACCATCTTTAGAAAGGGCTGCACGACATTCTGCTGGAATTTACGAGAAATGATAACCTTTTCGACCAGCTCAGCGTCTCCTTATTGGTAAGAAATAAATCCGTTTATAGAAAAAATATCAACATTTAAGTAAATTGTTGCCCAGCAGTGCACATTCAACTTTATAAATTACACATTATATAAGGTTTCAAATCGTTTAATATTCTCTAAATTATCTTTGAAAATTCAAAATAAAAGTACAAAGTTAAGTCCATACTGGAGGAAACACTAAAGAAATTTTTGTTGCTAATTGAAAACAGTTGATTCTGGAAACAATCTTACATAAACAAACTGGAACATTCGGTCCATGCCGAAGCAACTTATTTTCGAAACATTTTAATAAATTTGCCTTTGTTCCCACTTCCTGATACATTTCGTCCACACCGAAGAAACTTATTTTAAAAACATTTTATTTAGGTTTGCCCGAGTTCCCATATCCTGGAACATTCTGTTAACGCCAAAATACCCATTTATAGGAACGTATCATACAGTTCGTACTCCTGTTTGCTCGTTTCCATACAGCAAACAAGCAACGAGCTGTCCACGCTTAATCGGAAACACTCCAGGAGACAGAAATGTTCACTTATGTTGCAAAAGTTGATTCGTTCAACTGCTCCGTTGCCATAAACAATAAGGAACTTCTCCTTCAGTGGGGACGAAACCTAACATTCAAAAAAGGCAAGCTTGACGTGGCAAAAGTTAGTTTTTACCTATTTTTTCAACCGGTCTTAACCGAACCATGTTTACTATGCTCTAAAAACCCTCCAACCTGGCCACATCTTCTAAAAGAGTGCGACGATCCTAACATATCATCCACATGCATTAAGGCACATAAACTTACCAAGACACTTATCGACACCAAGACACTAAATTACCTTGAAATTCTCTTAACAACCATCCAAGAAAATAATATATGGGCTCTTTACACAGGGTGGCAAACGATTTCCAAGATTCAATATTTAGGACTTTTTAGGACTTTTTTAGATTAAATTTTAGGACTT
>JAQGBX010006439.1:0-12485 GCA_034698745.1 Megaphyllum sjaelandicum
TCTTTCCACGGGCGATCCGGTATTGGAATGGTTTACCCAAGAATAGTCTCAAACTTGGGAAAATCCAACCTTTTGACATGCCGGGGTCCATCGTGTTACGGGCCACTAGTCCGTTCTAATGTGAGGAAGCGACTCCCCTTGCCACATGGCACTGTGTGTGCTGACCGCGGGGTATTGAATTGAATTGAATTAATGGTTCTTTTTAATGATGCGAACCTTTTAAATTTCAGGTATTAATATATTTAATTAGCATGAGCGAAGTGAAAAAGAGTGCATGTGTCTATGTGAACATTTGTAATATACTCTCCCTCCCTTATTTGTACCATGCATGGTGTACAAAACGAGAACCCTTTCCTCTCCCCCCCCCCTTCTTGACTGTCTACGTAAATTATGGACGGTCCCTAAACCCATCATTGATAAAAAGTTTGTCTATCAATAGATGGCAGTACGAGCAAATGCATATCAGCAAAAGATCTGCTCGAAGTGCACACTTGCTTGCTTTACATGCTTACTTATACGTGTGAAGTATGAAGTTCATACTTTGCCCAGTTTAAACAGAGCCTAATAACTCGCCACAGGGACGTGATATATTACGTCATGCGAGGAATATTTACGTTCGACTCTGTGAGATCGATGTCTGTAATAGTATTTATGAGAAAACATGTACTATTAATTCTAAAACTGGTATTTAAACTATTTATCATTTGGCTGGCAAACGTTTCATTGCATATACATGTACATTACATATCAATTGCAATCGATGTTTTTGAAGTAAATTGAATTCATTTTTAAATTAATTAGTTTTGGAGGTCTGCATGTTTTTGAAATATTAAACATTATTGCAAAAAAACTTCTGTAACTATTCAAAAACCATCTGTACTCGAATCATATTTTTAAAAAATGTTTTCCATTAGAGTTCAACAAGAGTTTTCAACTCTTGTTGAAAAAAAATTGTTGCAAATTTGAAAGTAAATTTATAACATTGAAAAGTTCGCGTTTTCGTATGGAGAAGGTGCTAGTATTGATTTGCAAATTTTTTACCCGTTGACGAAACATTTCATGAGTTCTCATTAAATTCAATTCTTTACCCTGCAGTCAGTACATAGTACCATGTGGCAGGGGGGGGGGGATCATTATACAATTTAAGTCGGACTATAATCAGTCTGGTGTTGATTGATCCCAACATCACAATTTAGTTAATGTATATCTCCCGTAATTGGGGATTTCAACGAGAAGGGTGGGATGGGATAGGAAGACGGTCATGGCCGATTTAGTTTAGGAACTATCCCATCATTCGCCTGCAGGAATTGTAGGAAACCATAAAAACCACAATCGAGGATAGCCGACCCGGGAATCGAACCTGGGCCTACCGATTGCAAGTCGAGGATGCTAACCTCTAAGCCACCTTGCTCGGTAATAAAAACAATCAGTTGAAAAATAGTGTGCACAACATGTTTATCGGACATCGCCTTCCATTCGAAAACGCGAACTTTACAATCCACACTAGTATATATATATTTTTTTGTAAATGGGTAATCGCATTTTGAAGTATTAAAGTAGAAAATTTGTCGCCATATTTATGGTTTTTTTAATGTCCACTTTTAAAAATAAGTGAAAAATGCAAATTAATAGGTAAATTCCGATATAATTTGTTATTCTGTATAAATTACTTAATTTGCTGTTTAAGTAGGCTATAATGCCTGAATTCCTACATGAAGATGTGTTAGGTATACTGTTAGAGTACGCATTCGTTGGTACTTATAATTTAAAAAATTAAATTACCGCCCACTAGCGCCAACTACCGGGCAAACAATTAATGCATATCAAATGAGGTGTACCAGGCGACACTTCGCACTTTGAGCCTCATTTGATATGCACAACCTCATTTGATATGCATTACCAATTGTTTGCCCGGTAGTTGGCGCTATTGTAGGCGGTAATTTAATTCTTTAAATTATAAGTATACCAACGAATGCGTACCCATAACCAACTGAATTGCTTTTATGTTAATGAGTGCGTAAATTTTATACATGTAGTGATATAAATTTCGGAAATATAAGTTGCATTCATCTACAGTACCAGCTATTATAATTGCCAATAAATTGCCAATAAATGCATCTTTCCAACTAAAAATTATTTCGGATTTGTCTGCAATGTTACTGGTAGTTCCTGATTGATTTACAAAGAAAAAAATTCTTTTCTGCTTTTTAATGTATTCCATTATTTTTTTTCGAAGCTCTCGAATATTAATTAAGAAGTGCCGTAAGACTCTAATACTGTACAAACGCCAAATTGTATTAACGATTTATTATTACATGTATTGCAGTTCAACTTGAGGCTTTGGCTGAAGCCCGTAAGGCTCATCATATTTTGCTCTTTGGATGTTCATCTGTTAGTCGACACAAGCTGAGCAGCTCATTTTGGTATATTAGTTTTACTTAGATATTAATTTGACACAACTACAACTTTTTCCTATGAAGCATTTTCTTGTTTTGTATTATTGCATAGGGAGTGCACTGAAGGGGCGCTTTGTGAGGACATGAAAATTTTGTTTGCTTGGGCGAAGAATGCAGCGCCCACATCTTTGCCAAAGGGTATGTATTGAGTCGGTTTTCAAAGTACTAGATATTTTTCGGAAGTTTAACCTCTTAGGGCCAGTTGCACCAACAGAAGTTACCCTTACCCAGGGGTTAACCCGCCATTTAACCCTTGGTTAACCCGCCTTTCTGTTGCACCAACTGGGTTAATGCAAAAAGGTAACCCAAAGGTTAACCCAGCTTGTAGGCAGGGTTAACCTCAGGATAGGCAAACAAAAAAGGCAAAAGGGGGACACGACCTACTTTAAGATTTTGCAGCTTAAACGAGGGTTTTTTAACCCTTGGGACATTTCATCAGGGGTTAAAAAACCCTCGTTTAAGCTGCAAAATGTTAAAGCAGGTCGTGTCCCCATTTCTTTTTTTTTGTTTGCCTAACCTGAGGTTAACCCTGCCTACTGGCTGGGTTAACCTTTGTTTTCACTTTTTGCCTTAACCCAGTTGGTGCAATGGGAAGGCTGGTTAACCAAGGGTTAATTGGCGCGTTAACCCCAGGGTAAGGGTAACCTCTGTTGGTGCAACCGGCCCTTATAATGAGTTTTACCAACTGTATCAGTTCTCTTCTGACACCTGTAAGAAAACAATAAAAAAACGTTACCTATACAAAGATTTTATAAAGTCACTCAATTTCTGTGAAAAACCAAAGGGTCGATCTAGTGAAGCCCAGTTGGCTGTATTTGCACAGGAAATTCAGACTAATTTCGATGTAAGAAAAGAGTTTGACTTTGCCAAAGCATTTGATACGGATCCTCACCAAAAATTATCGCACAAATTAAAAACTTTTGGGGACACAAGCCCCAAGAACGAACGATGCAAATTCAGGGTTTTAAGCAAATATAATAATCCTCTTTTAATTAGAAGTTTATACAAACATTTCGGCAATTTTCGAGAACAGATACGATGTAATGAATGGGCCGTGAAAAAAGAGAAAACGAGCGAGCATGTGGCTGTCGAAAGCACGTGGTGAGAGTTCGATGAACGTGCGCACGGTGCGCAGTAGTAACGAGCAAGAAGAGGAGAGGGAAGCTGGCAGGTGCGCAACCTTTTATACCTGATGTCTAGGGAGCGCATCTAATAATTTAAAGGACGACCAAGAGTCCGTGGCAAAAGCGCCGTAGCGACGAAACGGCTAAGGGCCCTTCATAAAATACGGTCACCACACTATCCCTCCAGTGTCAACGATATCTGGAAGGAGGGTGAATATTTTGGCGACTGCGCGTGGAGCAGTTGATTGGCGATGGCTCTGGTAACGAGAAAGTTACCGTCTTCTTTGCAACGGCTGTTGGAGCTGAAGGCGCTTCCAGTAGAGCTGAGGCCGTCGACGGTGTATCTGGTGGATTTGCGATGTCTGGAACTGCTTCTGAAGAGGACTGTTGGGCGGCAAAGGCGGCATCTGGCACA
This sequence comes from Megaphyllum sjaelandicum, assembly GCA_034698745.1. Classification (NCBI taxonomy): domain Eukaryota; kingdom Metazoa; phylum Arthropoda; class Diplopoda; order Julida; family Julidae; genus Megaphyllum; species Megaphyllum sjaelandicum. Next base: position 3,996 of record JAQGBX010006439.1, read on the forward strand.
GTGTCGAGGTAAGCCGGCTTGAGGCGATCGATGGACACATTTGATGACTTGCCGTTTACCCGAAGCGTAAAGTATTTGTCGGTGCGATGAAGGACAGCAAAGGGCCCATCATATCTGAACGGCAAAGGACGTTTAACAGTGTCGTTGCGAATCCAGACATGAGAGCAGGCATCCAAAGCGGGGAACACGACCACAGCCGCAGAGGAATGGTTTGAAGTCTCCGTGGGGCAAACAACTTGCATGACCGACCGCAACCGGCTGAGGAAATCGGTGGTGTTTATCCATGCTGGCGTGGCCCGGAAGAAATCCCCTGGCAACTGAAGCATTTTTAAATAAACTAATTCGGCCGCTGAGGCGTTGATATCCGGTTTGAATGAAGGTTGTAAACCCAGCAGCACGGAAGGTAGCGTCTGAGTCCACTGGGCGTTGTCGACAGTCGTGGGCCCGCAGTGCGTTTTTCAGTGGGGGCGGTGCACGCGTTCCACCAAATTGTTGGATTGTGGGTGGAACGATGTTGTCGTCTGATGCGTTGCACCGATGTGGCAAGCTAGGTCGCAGAAGATCTCCGAGGTAAACTGGCGGCCGTGGTCGGAGACGATCTTCTCAGGGCAGCCGAAACAAGAAACCCAACTGCTGTAAAAGGCACTGCAAATGGTGTCCTCAGTGATGTTTAAGATAGGGAAAGCTTCGACCCAACGCGTGAAACGGTTGACACAGGTGAGGAGGTAAGTGGAACCATCGGACGGTATGAGCGGGCCTACCAGATCGACGTGGATCATAGAAAAACGGGTGCGTGGGACGGAAAATGTTTCGAGCGCCGAGGACACGTGACAAGATACTTTCGAGCGTTGACACCCAGTACAAGCCTTCATCTAAGTGACAGCATCGGCGTTGATGGCTGGTCAAACGAAACGAGTCGTCAGGAGTTTCCTAGTTGGGCTAACCCCTGGATGAGACAACCCGTGGATGTTGTCAAAAATTCGCCGCCGCAATTGAAATGGGACGTACTGGCGGGCCTGATCGGTGCTGACGTCGCAGAACAGGTGTGCATCTGATCCGGGCAGTGTTATTTTCTTGAGTGAGAGCCCCGTTGTGGAGGTAAGCAAGGTTTGCAGTTCGTTGTCCGTCTCCTGAGCCTTGGCCATCTCCGCGAAGTCAATGGCTTCAATGTCTTGGGGCGCTGAGTCGATGGCGACACGGGACAAGGCATCGGCGACTGTGTTATTCACCCCCGATATATGGCGTATATTGGTGGTGAACTGTCCAAGAAAATCCAGGTGTCGAACCTGTCGAGGAGTCGCCTTGTCGGACTTCTGATCGAAGCTGTAAATGAGCGGTGTGTGGTCCGTAAATAACGTGAAACGTCGACCTTCCAATAGGTGGCGGAAATGCCTCACGGCAGCGTACGTGGCAAGCAGCTAACGATCGTAGGCACTGTAGTTTACCTCTGCTGAGGAAAGTTTCCTGGTGTAAAAAGCCAGAGGCTGGAAATGTTTATCCACCAGTTGCTCCAATGATGCGCCGATAGCAGAGTCGGGCGCATCAACCTTTAAAGCGAGAAAAGCATCTGGCTTAAGATGTGCTAGCAAGGTAGCATGTTGAGGTAAGTCCTTGCGCTTTTCAAAACAGGCTGTAGTTTCGGTTGTCCAAAGGATAGGGGTCTTGTCGTTCTTTGATGCTCCCTTTAAGTGATTTTTCAGAGGTGCCTGGAAGGTAGCCACTCCGGGAAGAAAATGACGGTAAAAGTTTGTCATGGCGAGGAAACGACGTAGCTCGGAAACATTGCTGGGGGTTGGATATTTGACGATGGCACAGACCTTCTCTGGTTGCGGAGCAATGCCTTCTGGGGTCACAGTAAACCCTAAGAAGTCGACTTTAGAAGTACCAAACACGGACTTCTCCAAGTTAATGATGATGCCGTACTGGCGGAGCCGTTGCATCAGTTTACCCAGGTGGCAGAGGCGTTCCTTCTCGTTTTTTGAAGCGATGATAAGGTCGTCCAGGTAGACGAAAACGAAGTCGAGATCCCTACAGACGTCGTCCATGAAACGTTGGAATGTTTGTGGAGCGTTGCACAGCCCAAACAGCATCCGCATGAATTCAATAAGACCGAATAGGGTGATCACTGCCGTCTTGTGAATGTCCTCAGGACGGACAGGGATGCAAATTTAGGGTTTTATGCAAATATAACAATAATCTTTTAATTCGAAGTTTATTCAAACATTTCGGCGATTTTCGAGAACAGATATGATGTAATGAATGGTCTGTGAAAAAAGAGAAAACGAGCGAGCACGTGGCTGTCGAAAGCACGTGGTGAGTTTGATGAACGTGCACCCGGTGCGCAGTAGTAACGAGCGAGAGGAGGAGAGGGAAGCTGGCACGTGCACGACCTTTTATACCTGGTTTTTCGGGAGCGCACCTGAAAATTTAAAGGGTGCCCAAGAGTCCGTGGCAAAAGCGCCGTAGCGACGAAACGGCTAAGGGCCGTTCATAAAATAGGTCGCCACAAACGTTTTGGGTCAATGAACACATTCCATTGTGGATCAAATGGTTTTTTATAGATCTAATTGGGTCAATGTACAATCTGGGGTACCGCAGGGCAGTGTCTTAGGTCCTCTCCTGTTGTTTATTAACGATCTGCCAAATCTTCTTTCTTGTAAATTCAAATTTTTGCTGATTATTCTATACTGTATTTCGAGGTAAGAGTTGGGGAACCGTCTAGCTTGCAAGAGGACCTTGACCTTATAACCAAGTGGTTCGATACGTGGCAGGTTAAGCTCAATAAGGAGAAGTGTTTAGTGTCAGGGTTAAGGTCGCATATCGTCTGACCTTGGGTCGGCGTGCCCCTGGTGGTCCCTGGGCCCTATATATGAGGGCGTAAGCTAGGCCTTGGCGCTCTTGCTCTTCTGTCAACCTGCACTGCGGAAGATCGTGCCCGCGCTCGGTTTTTGCGATCGTTGTTCGTTATTGTGTTCTTGGCGATCTCTTTGTTCGGCCGATACTGGCGCTGTTGTTTCGGCCGAGACTTCACGAGACTTCTCTGTAAGTTGTTCGTTGGGCTATGCCCACTTGTCTAGAATAAAGCTCTTTTCTAGCTACACCTTTCGGTGGTGCCCTTTCTCCGGTCAGGGACGCGCCGCTAGGGCATTACATTAGTCATGAGGATCTCCCATAAACAGGCTAAAACCACACCTGACTACAATCTAAGTGGTTTCTTTAAATGTTGTTTCGAGTGTACAGTACCTGGAGATCCTCATCATGGAAAAAAATGTGCTGGGGTACACATATTAACAAAATTACTGACACCGCAAATCAACGCCTAAGATTTGTTCAAAGAATCTTCAGATATCGCCCTCAAAATGTTACAGAGATTAGATATTTTTATCATTAGTCCCACCTCTTCATGGGTGTTGCTCTTCTATCCCTACTTTTTTATTGATGTCATTCAAACTCATTAAAAAAGCTCAACCAATATTTGTAACCAAAAAATATTTATCATCAATAATGGTTATTGTTTATGACTAGCACACTATCATATATTTTACAAAATACTCCATGATATGAAAAGCTTTATGAGTCCTATTGGCATACCGTAAATGCAGAATTGAGCGCCCCGGCGCTTATTTGCAAATTCCGGGAAACCCCCCTTATCTGGCGATTATTAAAGGCAGCCGGCTATTGCGGGTCAGGCGCCTGCCTGTTCCTCGAATTGTAACCTGGTAATTTCAGTTACATCATTAACCTGTTGGGCCACGAGTTCAAGACGTAAACTTGTATAAATTTATGATCACGTTTAATGTCACTGTTAAACAAGCCTGTAAACTATGAGGTAAACTATTTAAGTTTACATAATTGCAATATGGTTTTACAATGCTGAATGACTTAGAACCAAAGTGGTATCTGAGTCCCAGAACAAGGCAGGCCTTATATAATGCACAATCTGAAGTATTTCTTACATATGCGGCTTAACTCGGGCTTCAACCGCCCGACTCGTGAACTCTGCATGGTGCTGCTCGTAGTAAATGTGATGCCTCTGCTCTGCTGGTTGCCCCTTCTTATACTCATCATCGGAATATCGATTAAGCTTAAGTTAAATAACTCGAGGATGATCTGCATTCTTTCTCATCTCAATAATTTCCATAATTGCGTGATTGGTGACCCCGAAATAAGGTCACATGGCTTTCCCCTTATGTTTGTCATGTATCCTCACATGCTCACATCCTTGTTCATACATTGCTCCAATTCCTTAATGAAATCCTTACAAGCCATTCCAAGAGCATAAAATACAAACATGAGATACACATAGATGATTTAGAACATTTGGCAATCACATTTAGACACACTATTATTATTAAGATATAAACTGCCTGTACACAATTTTAAATAAAGCACCCTTGTGTTACGTTGTGATGACGTGCGCAGACCAGAGCACAAGAGAACGAAGGGGATAAGGACTATTAAACAGATTAAATTCCCAAGAAGCAATAGAACATAAGAACTTTTTAATTCGATCGGGCAACTTATACGCATTATCACAGAGCAAAAGATTCAGAAACCAACATCAAAACGAGAATCGTGAAGCGTTAAAATACGACACTAGAAGGGTTCAAGATCGCTTCAATTGCAGTTCCCCCCTATCTAGGCGCCTAAAATAGAATAAAATAAGACTAAAATAATCTAACACTTTTTTGAGATTCTAGGCACTGGCATAACTCTCGCTAAGCGAACAAAACACACACAGCGACGGCTTCAACCGACATGACATGACTTACGAGTTCTCGACCCTTCTCTATCTTCTGTACCTGCCTTTTATACCGAACTCGCTATCACATGACCCAAAGGTCATGTGTCTTGAAGTGACGCAACTCGTGTTACCTCGAGAATGGAATTTGGACAGCCACGGTCAACCAACCGTGACATCCCCCCCTTTAAAAGTCTGGCACTCCGGGCCAGAGCAGGTGAGACATTCAGATCGAGAACTCCTATAAAAAAACAATTTCCAATCAAAACAATTTTTACGATATGAAAATTCAGAAAAAAAAACCAATTTAAACAACATTTCCATTATTCAAATTCTTCACATATATGCAGCCCGGAATTCTCTACATAATCACAAACCAAAAAAAATTAATATCACTTCACACTTTGAACCAAAAACAGAACATTTATGAATGCACAGCCCTTTCTAAATTAATTCGAGTTCGAAATTATTCCTTTATACTGGCCGATAAGGCAGCGGAACTTAAAAGATTCGTCTTGCTTCGGACGCTGCGAAAAAATGGCCATACTTCAAAAAATAACAGGTCCCAAAGGTCGTTCCTAGGATCTTGATTTTGGCCTGCAAATCTTGGGATTGGCTCCTCGAACAACCTGGATGGTGAGGCTATGTTAGGTGTTTTTCCTTTGCCCCACAAGGTGCGATATTGTACACCACGCTCATTCTGAAATGGTGGAAGCCACCCAGCTGCCCGTAATGCTGCCTTGTAATATTGCGTATAGTGGAGACGTGTACGTTCGCAAACAAAAAAGATCTCTTTGTAGGGTTCCGGCATAGGCTGAGGTCGTGCATACAGGAAACCGTCCAGATCCCGGGACAAGATAGGGATGCAGGGGTCATAGTCATTCCCAACTGCGATAGAGCGAAGTTGCGGTGACGGCGTTTGTACACCTGCATCCATTTTTCTCGTTTTCTCGACATCCACATATTCGAAATATAATGGGTGTCCAAAGCGACATAACGCGCTGGATTTTTGAACACAAGGCCCATGGTATTTATCGCTTGACGAGCTTCTAATGACGGCCAAAATTTTTCATCCCCTATATCTCCAGATGGCGTCGAGCGCAAATCTTCTGGCGTTAGGGGCAATTCGTTGAACAACAATTTCTTCGTGCATGTGGCCGTGGAGGTCGGTGATACCACCGGACTCCCCACTGCACTATCATTCGGTGTCAGTTTTTTTTTACCCGCTTCTTGCATTCTTCGACCGATGGTTCCCCAAAACCACAAACATCGTCCATAGACACGCATCGCCTCAACGTCGGTTTCGGCCAATTGTCCACGGCAATTAGTGCTCTTGGATTCTTCGGAATTTCTTTAACTGCTTCGTTGTCAATTTTCTCGAAAACCGCTTGAGACGTCAGCACTGGCGTAAAATTTCGCGCTAAATTTTTTGGCACCATCGTCTCTGAATAGTCTTCCGGGATATCAAATGCGAATCCCCCGTAATACCATTCTCCTTCATCTAACGAATCAGAATCAACGTATTTAGCAGCGATAGTCCGAAAAAGTTCCGTAAACGATCGCATCCGCGATTTAAAACTTCGACAATGCGAAACACAAAAAGCATGTGGTGACCTTCTAACGAACTTCGCAACAAGTGGTCTTTGTTTCGATTTCGTATATCGCTCCTGTGAGGCCACCCAGCGGCTAAAGAAGACATCACCCGACACCCGGGGCATAAAGCGCTACAGGTGTACGACGTGCGACAAAAATGGCGCGCTCCTGGGCCGGTTTAAATCCCGGAGCATATAATTAAGTTCCGAGCGTTTCTCTGTAATCACAAAAGGGCCTTTAAATGTGTGGTGTCGAGGTCACCACTAGGTGGCGCAGTGGCGCCGTGACCTAGGGTCACAGGTAATTAGCAGAATAAACGGGCAGTTCGCCCTTGATCTCCAAGCTAACCAGTTGCCTTCCGACTATCTCCGTGACCACTACAATGGCGATGAGGATGAGATTGTTTTCCACTCGTATATTGAGATATTTCTGCCCGAATTTTGTGCTGGATTTTGCCAGGATTTTCCCCGTTTTGCTGGACAGTTCTTTTTGGGGAATCACGCACGTTTTGCCACATCACATCTGTGCAACAAGGAGAAACTTGCCTATAAGGAATTTTCCGGACGTTTTCTTTCGGATTTCGGAGCCTTTGTTCGCCGCCATTTTGGCCATTTTGGCCAGAACTCCGCCATGTTGGTCTCTGGACCATTCTCTTCACGTCTACATTGTGAATTACTCACTTTGATGTCGTCTATTACTGGTATGTTGATTTTTCGCCATTTTGCATCGCCTGAGACTTTTCCACGGGACTCTCCTGTTCCTTCTGTTTCTCTCCATGGCTACTACGGCAGCTTCTTGCCTTCCTCCGCACCCGGAGTTTGACCCTCTTAAGGGGAATTTGGACCGCCGATGGAGGGACTGGATGGAGTCCTTCGAGTATTACCTTGGGGCCGCTAAGGTGATTGATGACCAGCAACGCAAGGCCATTTTACTGTACGTCGCTGGAAAGGACGTCCGCAAGATTTTCGCAACCTTGAAGTTACCGGATTCCTGCTCGTTCAAGGACGTGAAGGAGAAGTTGGGTGTTTACTTTCACCCTAAGAAAAATCTTCGTTTCGAGCAACACTGGTTTCGCCAGATGATACAGAAGAAGGACAAGTCCATGGATGCATACGTAACCAGGTTGCGTGCTATTGTCGGCCAATGCGAGTTTGTTTCCTTTGAAGATGACATGATCATTGACCAGATTTTGGAGAAATGTCAGGACAACAATCTCCGGAAACGCCTGTTGCGGGAAGATTTGCAACTGGACAAGTGGCTGACGATGGCAAGGAATGCCGAGCCCAGCGAACGCTAAGCTGCCAAAATGGAGGAATGTAAGCTCAGCCAGCACACTGAAGAGGTTGGCTACATCTGGAGTTCCCAAGACAAGCAGTTTGGGCGGGGTCGATTTCGTGGTCGAGGATCGTCTAGCAGAGGTCGGACCACTAAGACGGATTTGGTAAACAGCTGCTTTCGATGTGGACGGCCAGGTCACAGGGCGCAGGATTGCCGACTGGCAAAGGATAAGACATGTCGCAACTGTGGCAAGCTTGGCCATTTTGCTTGTGTTTGCCAAGGAAAACCTTCACCGAGAACTGGGCAAGGAGGAAAGCGTGGCAGACCTCAGAAGCAAGTCCGCTATGTGGACGTAGGCGGTGCAGAGAGCGATGGCTCGGACGACCATTCCTGGTGTATCAACCCACCGGCTGGAAACGCCGATACGATTCAAGTCAAGCTCCACGGCGTAAGGGTGAACATGGTTGTGGACTCTGGTGTTGACGTAAACATCATCAACGAAGCAATATGGGACCGCCTGAAGGATCGAAAGGATCTGGTATTGAAACCCCTGAAGCGAGGGTTGTTTCCATATGCAGTAGGGAAGCCTCTGGAAGCTCTAGGCTAGTTTCGGACCGTCATTGCAAGGAAAGGCATTGAAGTGGAGGCGGAATGCGTGGTCGTACCAGATAGGGAGATCCCATTACTAGGACGCAGGACTTCAAAGCTGTTGGGAGTCCTAATGATCGTTACGGACAACGTCGCCAAGATACAGGAGGACCCACAACTTAAGAAGGTGCTAGGATCCAAGCGCAAGGAACAGGGAGACCTGATCAGACGGCATCGTAAGCTTTTTCATGGCCTGGGAAAGCTTAAAGATTTTGAATTGGAACTTTTCG
>JAQGBX010006440.1:0-12480 GCA_034698745.1 Megaphyllum sjaelandicum
TAGTAAAATGTAAATAATGTATTCTGGTAACTCGCCAGTCAGTTGCATAATTTAAAAATTTTAAGCCCGCAGGATGAACTACATGCATGTACATTGAAAATTTTGCATATACAACTGTAGTATTCCAAGATGAAGTAAATATTGTGCCAACTTCATTACATAAACAGTATATAACTGCATGGAGTGCCTTAATCCTTTCTTGATAATATTTTACTCGTGCTTTGTTCTTGACTAAGACTTCCATGACTATTTCCTGACAAGTGAATCTCATGCCATGCGGACATTAGTTTTTTTTTTAAAAAAAACAATGACAATGTGAAATTGTTAATTTCTAAACAGTCATACACTACAAACTTTTGTATACATGTAGATATCAACTTGATGCAAAACATGCATTAGTGGTTGTCTTAATTTAGCAAATTAAACATGTTGTGACATGTCCAAAATTTCGAGTGCATACTTCTGCAAATTTTACGACTAAATTGTCTTGTTGGAGGGATAAATTTCTTCTCTGACTACGAACCCGACTGAAGATTAATTAGGAAAATTCCACAAGACTTGAAATGTTAAATATTTATTTGATTTTCTCAAATAAACTGATTAGAGCTATGATTAAAATCATAAAATGATAAGAGAAAATAAAAAAATTTGTTGGTGGATTATTTCAAGTCTTGCTGATTTTTCCTGTTTTAGGCAGTTTATGATACCAATCACTTAAAGATGGAAACACTAGACTAAATTTCATAAAGAATTTGCATTTAGTTATTTATTTCCGAATGACAAACTGCGCGAGAGAAATGCATTTGGTGAGTCAATACTATTTTTATATAATAAATTTGCAGTCAGAAATCAAGAATTGGGTTATGATAAAAACAATTCAGTTATAAACAGCTCATGGAATCATTGTAAGTTTAAAAAAAATCTAGTATTAGATTATTGGTCTCATGCAGCCACAGTTATTAAAATGATAAAATGTTGAACGTCCCTACGGATTTAACGTCCTCAGCTCATTGCCTAGTCATCAGGGGCGATTCGAAACGAGCGACTTCGCAATGCACGTTCCCCCTACACGCTAGACGAATGCGTCCTTTTCGAATGGCCCATGCCACAAACCCACAATCAAGCAAAAAAAATGGACGAGATTGGAATTATATATATATACTAGCGGAAAAACCCGGCCTTGCCCGGGTAAAAAAATTGTTGCTTGAATTTCTAACCCCTTATATGCGATCAGGAGTTAGATTTAGCTGTCCTTTGTCTCCAAAAGATGGCGCTATATGATCTGGATACATCCCGGATGGGGGTCGGAAAACTTGTTTGACAGTTTTATGGCCCGGGGCAAATTAAAAAAGATTTATGGCCTTGGAATTCCCCACGGAGTACACGCTCCTGGGGGGTGTGCCATGAGTGGCCAATCATATGGATGCCAACCTCAAACCCAGCCACCTGAAAAACCAAGATGGCGTCGTTTTCTATTTTATATATATAGATAGATTCTGTGTTGATACAACCAGTATTTCGAATAATCGAATTTGAATAGCTATCAGCGTCATGTGGATAATGCTTGTAATCGCAACTCTAAAGACTTCCAATTCAATCACTGGACCTACATGTATATGAAGCTCGGCTGTATCCCCTACGCTCATATACATTTACAATAAGCCCCGCCTCATGCAACATCCTCCTCTAATAAACCACAAGATGCTTATTTGTCATTTTTGCAGCAGGGCTATTGTATTAGCTATCCCAGTATTTATTTGAGACTTTTATTTGATGTTTATACCTATCTCCACCTGTTTATTTAGCAAGCAAAAGGTTCGGAATCATGTGTTTATGTCCCTGTAGGACATATTGCAAATTTTTTATAATATGCAAAATATTATTGTGATTTATTATTAGATGATATATACACAGTAGGCCTATATATGCTACCAATCATGCTCGTTTTATCTCAAGATCTGTTTCATCATTATCTTGAATTTTATTGATAACAATGTTATTCTTTGATCATACACAATATAAACCAAATAACGTAGTTTTAAATACATTTTGTATTTAATCAAAAGAGTTAAAATTAAAATGCAACTTTTAATTAAACGTAAATTTAATGAACAACTAATTTATAAGCTATCACCATTTTTTCAATTTAGCAGTAACAGTATTACAAGGAGTCAACATTTAATCATAACTTGAACATGTTCAGTTTCTTCATTCAAAGTAATCTTTTTTTTAAAATAAGAAGTAGTAAATGTTGCTTGCCCCGAGCTGTATGCTACTTGCTGCTTTGTCAATGGACTAAATTTTGCCTGCAGAATATTAATTTTAAAGAACAAAAATCTGGCTAGAAAGACTGGGTTTAGCATTTTCTGTGGGTTTTCAAACTACGTGCAGCTATACCTTGGTGAACACCCACACTATTAAACTAAGCTGTACAACTGATCACACCCAAAATACATTTAGGCTACAACTGATCTAGGGCGTTGGACTTTGCAAATCATATGGCCATATGTCGAAGACCAGATATTTCTGGCATAATTCCATCTAATTAATAAATGATGGGCATATGGTTAAAATTGTTGCATTTGACCAGTGTCTGTTCACAGTTTATACATGGGATATAAATCTCCACAAACAAGGGTAGGCTTAGGTAGTCCAATGTTATTTTTGTTGATCTGAATTTGAAAAATACAAGTACTTGTGGAAATAGAATATAGGTTAATTCCTTTTAGGGATTCAAGATTGATAAGTTGATTCTTAATTGTTTCTGGGTCTAAATTTAGCATTGTTTTGAATGAATGACAAATAACTACCGGTAATATTTATTTGAGTGACTCATCTTGCTTTTACGAGTTAAAACCAAGATGATTCTTACTAGCTCTTGCTGTCCTGTTTAGTTCATCTACATTCGTTGGCTCATCAAATGACTAAGAAAAACGGAAGTTCCATTTTTACGAATAAAAAACAGTGACTCAAGTTTACTCAACAAGTACCAAATTTAGGAAAAACAAAGTACGAAATAAACTGCCTTTATGGGCTTGAACCTAGGTCATATTAAAATGTGAATTACTGGCAGCCCAATAATTCTAAATTTTATTTTAATTAAGTAAAACAATATTCAAAGACTTAAAACCTACATTCAATAGGTTATGGATACTCGAACTCAATAAATAAGCGCGCATTATCATTTTCGCGATATTTGCTCCAATATACATTAAATTACATGTACAGTAGCTGAAAGATATTCTCGCTAATCTGCCTGCCATTTCCAACCGGCTGAAACAACATTTAAGTATTTCATGCTTGGTTTATTTCGAACCAAAGCAGATTTTCCGCTTCATTAGCTTGACATAATAAACCGATTTAAACAAACATTTACGCGACAAAATAATTGAAAATAAAGAAGTACTTACGAAAGAATGTCATCGCAGAAATCTCGAAACAGTTACGGCGCCATATTGAAATTGTCAATGAACTATTCCGCCGCAGGGAGACCAACTAGTAAAATTCAGGCTCATCAATAAAAACGACTTTGACGTTTTTATCCCATTTGAGAAATGTTTCACATTTAGTTCGTTTCTTTTGTTGAATTTTGAAAATGCGGACTTGCAGACATAAGCAAATTAGCTAATTTCGGACTTTTCTTCGAGCAGGGATTTTTTTTTGGAATCTATTTGCGAAAGAGAGCACGTGCGTTTACAACACTGGCTGATGACGAAATTACGGAAGTATTTTCGCTACTTGAGGGCGCTAGTGTCCACTGTCCTAGTCTAGCCGGCGACTCCGACCTGCCTGTGTTCCGACGCAACCCGCACGTTGATTTTCACGCGGATTGCTTCTAACGGATATTCACAAGGTGTGTTTTATTGTATAATTTTCACTTATTTGCATCATAATACTTGCATTTATTTGATAATTACATTTCATAATAGTCGTGCAAGTGCAACTTTTGCTTTTACAAAAAGTTCGTACAGAAAAGAACACTGGCGCCAGCCAGTCCGAGATTGACCTTGCATATTTTGGTTAAGCCTAACTGTGGTAATTTGGTAGTATTTTCGAGATGTACTTTGGGTTTCTGTTCTATAATTAATTTGCTTCTAGTCAGGGTTTTAGTAGTCACAAGTTCAGTCCAAATGCGCGAACATTTTCGATACTTTAACGGTGGAAAATTTGTTTCAGGTCATGAACTTGAATGACCACATTCTACTTTTTTCTATTGTCTGATGCAATTCCTAGATTTGCAGAGAGGAATTAAAATGACCTCGCGGTGAACCCCTATTCTGCTAGTTGAAGTCTATAAATGGCCACCGGTTGTAGTAAACATGCCCTTCTATAGTAAGTTTAACCTTGATAACGTCTCCTGTTGTTCATAGCCATTCCCACATGTCTAATGTTGAACAGCGGCGCCAAATGTCTCCTTACTATTTTTGAAATTTGGATTTTTGCTCAATATAGACCATGTGGTAGCATACCTTTGTTACTGTAGTTACCCTCTTATGTCTGCTGCATTTGTCCTGTGCAGAGGTTTATTGGTTTATAAAGGTCTTTCAGCTGAAAATAACAGTGAGGAATGTAGTGGCCTTGTTCAAAATTTTGTCACACCTTCTCTACCATGTGACTCCATCATTCCAATTGGTGGCGGCTGATAAGCACATAGGAAAATTTGTTTCACAAGGAAAGATTACATAGGTTGATGCAAGTTTGAACGAACGAAATCTTGGCAATCTTTCAAACCTATGTTGGCACAGTTAGAAAATGCAAGGTTTAAAAGAATGTAGATTGCAAGTAGAGCATGCTTGACATGGACTAACCACCATAGACCATGTGATAGGCTACTCACTTTTGTTGATTTGATTGGTTGATTCCCTGGTCAACTATCTCAATACGGTTTTCTACAATAGGTTTAGCCAAAAACCCTAGCAGTTTCCAAAAATAATCTACAATGACTGAGCTCTTTCCAATACTTGGTCATCTGAAATTCTGAACCATGATGTTAATTCTTGAAGCGGCAGCAAGCTGTCCATTTTGGTTGTTCTAAACGTACATATTATGTTAAGTTTTATTGTCTTTGACCTTAGTGAATTTTCTACTATTGATGAAATACCATTTCACACTGAAATCTTTATTTGTAAATTTACAATTTTTTTTATTAATCGTAAACCTGTATCAGTAATCTCTTATCACATCATTGATTTCCTTGTTCTCTACATTTTTCCATCAGTGCCAAAAGAAATTTATCTCATGTTTTGTCTCATGAATTTTGGTGTGCTATTTTGAAATGTTTAGGTTGCTGATATGTTTTATCTTTACTTTGATTTTGTCATTTCTGGTTATTTTGTGGTAATTTTTAACCCAACTTTTTAAAAAAAAGAACGTGTTACAGTTGTAAAACACTTAAATGTTATGTTACCCAAACAATGCCATTTCTGACTTTTCTGCTAAAATCAATAACTCAATTGTCAATACAAAATATATTCTTGAATTATACTTGCATACCTATGTAATGTAGTATTAAATGATCACATTTACCAATTACAGGGCGTGCCTAGGTATTGGGCTTGAAACATGTTTACATCACGAATCTGTCGCATCCCTCTTCGCATATCACAGGTATGCATTTGTCGCAATTTGATTGCAGTACTTCTGTCAAAATAACACTACATGTAGCCAAATGTTGTAATTTTGGATAGACAGTATAATATGGATTGCACACTTGTTTCCAAGTTTAAACTACTTTTGGCACTGCCATTGTAAATTGTATCATAGGACATCTGTAAGAATGTAGTTTTTTTTTTGCAGCACAAAACGGTTAGATGTGATTTTATTCTGTCATTAGATCTGAATGTAATAATAAATTATTGAGCTGAGCACTTAGCTTGATTCAAGAAAATCTTTGAAATTGCCTTTTCACACTTCAAATAATAGGCAGTCTTATCTTGTAAAATACTTAATTTAATAATAGCTTGTTTATCAAGTAGTGTTGTAATCATGCTGTTTAAAGCCAGTGTAAAATATGATATAGAATGATTTGACATGACTAATTGCTTGATTTTTAAAACTTTTTTGTTTTTAATTAGCAGCAATGGAGTGAGGGTCGTTCATCTAAACGTGGCGAACAAATGGTTTTCCCGTTAGCCATTCTGTTAGCTGGGGCTGGACTTTCACTGTCAACATTCAGCTTAAGGCAGCTGGGAACTATGTGCAGCAAAGATGATCACCGACGGCGTTAATCTCCTTTTTTAATGGCGGGTCTCCATATATTCTCTCTCCAAACCAGTGCATATCCCATCTGTACCCTCTCAAATCATTTGTCATGAACAGTAATGGTGCTTAGGGTCGCCATAGGCTTCCTAGCCATGGTATTTTTGAAGGTATGTTGTTCTTCATTTATAGTTATCATCTGGCCATCATTAACGGAATACGATTTTGTTTCATGTAAACTGGATATGCATGTGCAAGTACTATGAAAGCCTTGTGCAATGTGTTCTGTGATAATTCTCATCCTTCAATTTGTTTTACTATCAGGATAAAATGTTTTTTTAACCACGTGCTTCAATGCTAGTCATTTTTCTACATATATTACTCCATGAAATCTTCGATTTCAAGAATATAACAATTTGGAACAGATTTTTGGAGACTATATGTTATTCTGATACCTAACTTGGTGTTTTAGAATGCTAGAGAAAAATATATATATACTCATTGTGGCACGCTTTTCAATTCCTTTTCTTTATATTTATAATGGGCATTGAAAAATGCATCTTCAACTATATTCATTCAGTGTCTTAACACCAGCAGTTAGGTGCACTTGTATGTTCCATCTATTGTATAAGTATCTCCAGTTTTATTATGTGTAAACAACATTACAATGCAATTTATTGTACTTTATGATGTGTCCACTTTTCCAGTCTTGCTATGAAACAATTGTATTGCTCACTGTTTTAATTCTGTGGCTAGGAAGCCAAATTTGAATGTGAAGTCCTTGTTCACCATACTCTAATGACTGTTTTGTAGGGAAAATATGGTTTTATGATGCCAACTTGGCTTACAGTTACCCTAGACTGTGATTAGAATGTATTTGACTATTGTTAAAAATGCTTTCTTGGCATTTTCATTCTACAATGAATTGTCTAGAATGTCAGAAATTAAACATGGTGTTGACAGAAACGCATCTTTATATATTTTTTTTATGAACTCTCGCCTCGCATTCGGTATACGCGAGTTCGATATTCCCGCATCAGCCATCCTTGATTGTGATTTTTCTGAGTTCTCTCGATATCTTCAGGCAAATGCTGGGATAGTTCGTATATTAAATCGGCATGACCATCTTCCTTTCCCATCCCATCCTCTATGATCCCAATTAAGGGAAATAAAGTAATTGTGATGATGGGTTCCGTCATAGCCAGACTGCTTAGTTTGACTTAATTTGCTTTATAATGACCCCTTCCCCCCTGTCAAATGGTACTATTGACTATTATTCGACTGGTCCAAAAAATCTGCACCCGTTCCATTTGGCTGGGCAATGGTGCATACTTCAGTGAAGTGGGTACACCGTCGAGAGAGCGAGTGTAGGAGGTGCTCCCAACATGGTGGATTATATTTCTTCTGCTGTTCTTTAATGCCTTATTCGCAATGCAAGGACCTAGAACTAGGACAGACTTGGCACATGCGCAGATTAAAATTTTCTACGTCATTTCTGCATCACACTTCTGTTGTAGCTGTATGAGACAAATTAGATCAAAGCTCTAATTTTGTCCTTGATTCTGGTTTAAAAGCACTGCATTCTGGGATTTTCTACTGGAAAAAATGGCGGCTACTGTGGGTTATGTATCTGCACCTATACAGCGCTTTACTAAATGTCTTAATAGTGGAAAAAGCCATTGTGAACCTCTCAGCAGCATGAGACTAAGACAATGACGGTTTTAACATGGCGCCTGTGACAGTCTCAGTCCTAGGTCCTTGTATTGTGATTTGAGCATAACAAAAGAAGGAAAACTCTGCTCAAACGTACTGACAACGTTCGAAATTGGTGCTGCTTGGGTTTTTTTATTATTTACATAGACAGCCAAGGGGGGGGGGTCTCGTTATGTACACCATTGTCTACCCAAGGAAGGGGGGTATATTACAAATGTTTACACTCTTTTGCACTTCGCTTTTGCTAATTAAGTTTACTAATATCTGAAATTCAAAAGATCCGCATCATAAAAACAACCAATTCATGGTTAAACATTAATAAATCAGGGTACCTCCAGATCTGGAAAACCTGGAAATGCATTACCAACTGTTTGCCGCTGGTTGGCGCTAGTGGTCAAAAAAATTAACTCTCTTACTTCTAAGTGCCAACGAATGCGTACCCAATGAGATCATTCCAGAAATATTGTTGTAACATTTAATAGCCATGCTAATCAAATACAAAATAACATTTGATTCTTCAACTTACCACAGAATTTGCAATGTTGATAAGAAAACAAAATCATAGTCTAAAATGTAAATACATTATTGACACCATTTAGAGGTGCACTAACAGATGATGAACAATTTCACAATTTTTTGCCTGCATACTGTATAGCTATAATTAATTACATCAGGGGGTGAAAGTAATGACGCTATCCATTTATGAATGTTATTGGTGATAAAAATGAATAATACATGTAAAATTTAATCCAAGCTAACAAATTCCTTTATTAGATACCAAAACCAAAGTAATTCAGATTCCAGTTGTAGAACGAATATCTCGGTTTCTGGCACTGAAGTAGCACAGTTACTGACTTACTATTGGTGCCAGGTCGTTAATTATCTGCAAAAGATTGAAAAAAATTGAAAAAAAATTTAGGAATATCTGCCTTTGTGCATTAGGGATTAAAAAACAAACTAGAACGTAATTATGTTGGCTTACATAAGGCGTTCTCTCGCCATATTTACTCCAGAATGTAACTTTGCATTTTGTTTTTTGACCAGTCCTTTGGTCAAACATGTGGCATGCGTTGTACGGTGGACAGTACAAATGCAAACTGATGGCTTTTTCAGAATGGCTCTGGTTTTCAACTCTGTGTAGACCTAAGGAATCTGAAAAAAATTAAATGTTGGAGGGTAAGCCAGTCATCATTGCGATTTTTTGTATAAATATAAAACTGTTTTCGAGCAGTTAAATTGCTTCCGTTCTCCAAATGATTAACATAACTTCTATTAACCTGAGGCAAACTAGTCCATTTTTTTTCTAGTCGCAGATTGTGTACTTTATTACATGTCTAACTGACTGCAGGTTGCGATTAGACAGACCGGTTTCGACCAATTAATTGGAAATATTCGGGTCAATCATCATTATGTTGATAGTTCCTTTAGAGCTTCCTCATACGCATCATTTTGATTACCAATCATCGAGTTTTAAATGTCTAAATATTGATTGACTTTTGCGCATATTGCTACTTGTTACAACCTTAAAGTTTTATTTAAATTCCTTTCATGGTGGCCATTGCATTACAGTATATATTTTGTAGAACTCGGTGATGTATTATCAAATTCAAAGGGCGGACAATACAAACTAAATGTACCTAGTTTTACTATCTCTTATGCCGACAATTTGCACTTACTGTCAGCATTTTAACCTTCAATTTTTTTAAAATAAAAGTTTTAAATTTCATTCGCATGCAATTGTAATACTGTACGATTAAGGACACGTGTTCTAATTGCATTAAACTTTAGCTTTCATGAGTTCAACATTTATGTACCATTAATGTAGCAAACTTCGTTGGTTCTCAGAGGCGAGCGTCCAATTTCTTTTAATACTTCTGCATCCTCTTCAGGGCATTCGGATGGCCACGCAAATCTGATTTCAGTCAATTCCCCATGCAAAAGCTGAAATTAAATACCTGTATACTTTAATTGAAGCTTGAAATCAATATTGCATTTGACGTATGTTTCTTGTATTGCACATATGTAACTTTTGTTATAACTCTTTAATGCCTGCAATAATTAGTCTCGTCAGTCGTCACTTATATTCAAAATGTATACAGTGAAACGAGTGTATTTTTATCGTAGATAATTACAAAAAAAGATTTTTTGAAGAAGCTCCCTTTACCTTCATAAAACAGTGGGCATCAGCATGATCGTGGATGCAGCTTCCTTGACTTTCATTCCAACAAAGTATCATTAAATTGAACTTTCCATTGCCAGCATCCACTAAATTTCTGGTATATCTAAAATGAAATGTATAGAAAAACTGATAACAACGTTGAGTAAGGTATTATTGATCGTCGTCATAATAAAACTGGCGAATAATTGTGTGAACTGTTTTTGATTTTTGATTAAACGTTCTAAACAAAGTGAATAATCCCGGATCACCAGTGATATCCGACTCGTGAAATACAGTATACTTGATCGTAATAATTCGATGAGAAACATCCCCAGTATTTTAAAGTTATTTTTCATACTTACATGGTAATTTGAAAGGAAATCATTTTTAACTATCGACTGAAGTACCTATTTTTAGGATGCTTATCATGAAATAAAAATTAAGATAATTAAAGTTAACTCTTCACCTCAATGCAGCTTTTCGTGTATCAACGCTCGACACGTTCAACAGGGGCGAACTTTTTAAACTTAAAATTTTATAGAGGTCGACATTTCTTAATCAAACAAAATATGTAACGTTTATTTCAGAATGTCAATGCAAAAACCAGTGAAATTTAGTGAAAAAAGTGAAGATTACGCAAGAAATAAGACAATCCAAATGTTCATGGTTTCATAAATACTGAATGTCATTTTAGCAACGAACTAATGTACCGGTAAAATTTTAAATTTTACTGTAAAGCGCGTTATGCCGTGCGTAAAAATACACTGCCTATATTTTCATTTGGATGTAACAAATTGGATCGAGGTTATAATATAGTTACATTCATATCAACGATGGAAGACCGTAATAATGATTTGAAAGTTTTTTTTAAATGCTGAAATTGATCATAAAATGACCACTCGATATATACCTAGCTGATGCTACATACTACGCGATCATGTTAGTCTTGCAAGACAATTAAGGTCGAATTACAAGCTTAGAAAATGTCAAAGCCTTAATTATAATGACGAAATTGAATGTCATTGATATGTACATGTGCAAAGTTACTTGATATACATGCCATACCGTTCATTGCACAAGTATTAAATTAAACCCAGTGCTGACAGTGAACGAATCTTTTTGGCTGCTGCGAGCTTAATATTGTTGACGCTGTTCGTCTCTGTGGTAATTTCTGTAAAATGTTTGTTTACAATATTTATTACGCCGCTAGGTAATGGGCATGGGACGCACTTGGGCCCATAATGTAATAAGTGTCACAATCGACAAAAACTTTTTTTTCCAATAAGGATAATTTGATAATAATAATGAGGGCAAGTGATTTGGCAATTTGTTTACGATTTTTAGAGTTAGTGTAGATGATTACGCAGTAACCTCTGCATGTTATACCATTGACATACGTGTAATTATCTAAGCTGGAAAGTTATGCTTTCCTATCAACTCTGTACATGTATGTTCTGCCATGGGCAACTTGTACACTTATTCATATTAAAGCTCTCGAATTAATTAGATTACGATTGATGAGATTTATTCAGATACTAAAGTTTAGCTGCAAAAACATTTCAAAATACAGTATATGCCAACAATGCCGGTATTTATTGAAGTATTACGTACATTATGGGTCGGCGTATTGGGAGCGCTTGTCAACGCCTCCTATAGCGGCGTATTTGGCCGGGTACTCAGACAAAAGCTTTACGAATCGTGTTTTTGCCGCCGTGAAGTCACGTATACAAAAGAAATTAATGCATTAATAGTTAATTTAAAAACAGAAGATGCTTTTAATTTCTGTGATTTGTACATATGACAGAGTACTGAGTGCCCCCAATAAAATCTAACATTCTATCAATCTAAGTACAAGTGAAAATTATTTATAAATCGACGCGAAAAAATGAATTAACGCTACGTTATTTACAATGGTGTATTTAAAGTACATTTACAGTATATACAGTACATGTGCATATAATAATTTTTGAAAAGTTTGTGTAAATTGTAGGCGTTGTATAGGCCATTTTGGTGCCCGGGTAGAAAGAAAGTTCGCAAAATTTTTTACCCTTTTTTTGAGAAATTGGTGGCCAATTTATGATAACAAATTCGCAATGTTCTCATTGACCATTTAGCCTACTGTACATCGAAAATACAAAAAAAACTTTTTGGCGCCTCCTACCCTCGGCGCCCAGGTGGAGCCCACGTCCTCCTTGGCATCCTCGATCGTCGTTACGCTATACTGTATTGTACTACTGTGTTTATTGGCGATCTTGCAAAAAACATTATTTCACTTTTGAAATAGTCAATTACAGTAGGCCTATGGGTGGGAACAGAGTGGGCCAGTTTCCAGCTGCTCGGCACCCGAAAAACACTAGCGCCACCCAGCGTGCTACCTATGAGGCATGCGTTTTCAATGAGGTCGTACGAGG
>JAQGBX010006441.1:0-12478 GCA_034698745.1 Megaphyllum sjaelandicum
TGGGTGTCCGCCAACACCTTAATCAAACATTTCCAAATGGGTGGATTGGAAGGGGTGGACCCATCAGTTGGCCTGCATGTTCTCCAGATTTGACTACATGTGATTTCTTTCTGTGGGGTCATGTTAAATCGTTGGTGTATGACACTCCAGTAAACACGGAGGAGGACTTGGTGGCACGTATTGTAGATGCGTGTAGACGGGTCCAGGACATGGCGGGTATTTTTCATCGCGTCAGAGATACCATGTTGCCTCGCTGCCAAGTGTGCATTGATGTTCATGGTCGCCATTTTGAGCAGTTGCTCTGAAATGTTGTCATTTGTGTTGATTTTTTGCAAGACAAGTCATCTTCATTACATGCATTTATTTCTTGAAGGAGTCGTTTGCGACCCCATGTTCTTTGGTGTTTTTGTCTTTTCATATCACCAGCTACCTACCCTATGAATTTGTCAATGCTTTACCGGAACACCCTGTATATGAACACAGATTTGACCTATGAGACACTTATGAGACTCATCTTATGAGACCCATCAGAACCATTTTGTTAAAAGTAATTACAGTTTTACATGTAGTATGCCCGTTTTACATGTAAAAAACATGTTTTAACATGTTATGCATGCGTGTAAAATTATATATATATGGAATTTAAAACACAAACTCTACATGTCAAAACATGTTTGACTCATGTAAATTAAATGCAGACCACATGTAAAATGCATGTTTTTAATGAAGAAAAACATGTCCTTTACATGTGCATCAAACATTACATGTTTGTTAAATGTATCAGGCACGTTTCACATGTTCAATTCATATTCTCTATTTTTTTAAGACACTTCTAAAAAGCAAGTGCGGATGGCACGGTAAATAGCGCGATAGCTCCATAGGTGGTAGGTCACAGGGTCGAATCCCGGTAACTTTCAACAAAACATCATTTAATAAAAAACTGTGTCTATATATGTTATATGCAGATTGGATTCGAGCATTCGAAGTCTACCATAATAGTAATTAATGTTAATTTTTAAATTATTTAATTAAATGTCTCATAAGTATGGTATCTATTGCTTTTGGGTCTCAAAGTATGGGTCGCATAGCTATGACCCAGAGCATAATCCCATTCACAATGGGTACCATACATGAGAATTTTTACTAGGGAAACTATAACATGATGCTGAATTATGAATATCTTTTTAAACAATAAATAGACAATTGCATGAAAAAACTACTATAGATGTATGTAGTTAAAGTAGGAAAAAATGTTGGAACCAGTGGGAATCTAGCAAGTCACAGTCCCTTGAGACAACGTGAAGACAGTTTGTATATGGTGTGGGCACTGCGTAAACATGTCAAGCAATGCAGACTCTTTGTACAATTAAAAAAATGCTTTGTCTCTAGGAATAATAACTGGTAAAAAACTTTATATTTTCGAAAAAAAGTTGTGCATTATGTAATATCTTTTATTGTAAGTTTATTTAAAGCGATTAATTTTCCTACGAAAATAATGCTAGCCACGTTGTCCAAATGGCAAGTTATTTACTAACAATATTATCGTGTATTATTTGCATGGCAAAAACATTGCAAATTCAGCAGTTGTTATAAGCGTAGTGATTTTCTCAATGATGCACTAGAAATACGAATTTTGTAACTGTACAATGTGTTTTCGCCAACAGTAACACAGTCTACACAGTGTTCTTGTTTGCTTTGTTGCTTTGTTTTCTTAGAAATTTAGCGAAACGCAGCAGCGGTACAGCACATACGACCGTGAACTGCAAGCGGCTTTCTCATCTGTGAAACACTTCCACCACATGCTTGAGGCACGAACCTTTGTGCTTTTCAAAGATAACAAGACACTTACATTTGCCTTACGCAAAACTACAGACTCTATCTCCGAGACAGGCCTAATAGCTGGAGTTTCTGTCCCAATTTACCACCGACATCCGCCACCTTGCCGGCAGCGACAATGCGGTCGTTGATGCTTTGTCGAGGGTCACCGCAGTTTCTGCGACCCCAATCATTGACTACCATGCGATGTCGGTTGCAGAGAACTGATGCGGAGCTCCACAGCTGGCTGCCATGAACAGACACCAGGTTACACCTTTAGCAGGTGCAACATAGTTGCCTTCCACCCACAGCCCTGGGTCCCCCTGCTATTCCGTCAACAAGTGTTTCACACTCTTCATAACTTGTTTCACCCTGGACAATGTGCCTCGGTCAGGCTCATCAGTAGTCGCTTTGTGTGGCCCTCTCTGCGAAAGGACTGCACAGCATAGGCCCGTGCCTGTGTTCCTTGCCAATGCCCAAAAGTGAACCGCCATACACATAGCCCAGTGGAAATCATCCTACCGCCGAATGCATGTTTTGAACATGGGCATATCAACCTAGTAGGACCACTCCCCCTAGTGCCGGCTTTCCTTATCTTCTGACGTGTATTGACTGCTACACTACCCATGGTGGCCTTCAGCCTTCCCCATCATTGACAAACTAGCTTTTACTGTCGTTACGGCATTTTTCGCAGGATGAATCGCACATTTTAGTGTGCCCGCTTGCGTAACTACGGACCAAGACAAAAAGTTTTAGTTTGACCTCTTTGCTTGTCTTGGCCGCTGCCTTGGGTTTGATTAAATCCGGACAACAGCTTATCGCCCGCAGGCAAATGGTATTGTCGAGCGGTTCCACTGTCATCTCAAAAGTGCTCTAATGTGCCACGGGACAGTTTCTTGGTCTATTGCACTTCCCTCAGTGTTGCTGGGTATCCGCACTGCAATTCGTGAGGACACCTGTACCTTCCGGCGGAACTTGTCTATGGGGGACCGGTGCACTATTCAGGCGAGTTCTTTAGCCCGCCCGCCACTTATACCTTTCCCCACGAATTGCTGACTGCCCTGCCCCGGGTAATGTCCAACATTTGCCCATCCCATGTTCCTCGCCATAGCCAGCCCACAGTGTTTGTGTCCCGTGATCTCCTTAAGTGTACTCATGTGTTTCTTTGCCGCGACTGTTTCCATCGCGCAATAAAGCAACCATACGAAAGGCCCTTCTTAGTTGTTTCCAGGACCACAACGTTGTTTACTGTGCATCGAGGTAACAAAGACGTTTGTGTCAACATCGACCGGAAGATCCCTGCTCATGTCTGGCCTGCAGAGGTGGATCATGCACAGCAGCATAGCCTTGCAACATTGCTACTGCCAGCACCATTACTCCCACCGCCACCAGAGCCTGTCATTAAGACAACTCCTGTGAATACTGGTTGCACAACGAAGCCGCATTCTGGGCCGTCACCTCTTCGGCAGGAGGTGAAATCCCAGTTAAAAAATAAACAATAAAGAGATGATCAAATTTTCTGCCCATATCAAGCTTTGCAAAACATTGTGATAACATTAATAATACGTGGTGCAGACTAAATAATTCGTAGGTAACCGTATGGACAAATATGTGATAGATGTCTAGGCTGGGGTAACAAAACAGATGATGTGGTCTTAGATGACACAAACCCAGTGGTCACTGACATTTGATAAAGCGAATGTTTTTGACCATCTACACGTTACTGACTGGAGATATTCATGGAGATCTTTCCAGCAATTTATCAGCGAAAGTGGTTGGCACCCACAAAGTCAACATTATTTCAGAAGATTAAGCAATGAACTATTTCAGCCACATGTCCTTCAAATGCATGCGGAGCTGGATAGCGTTTTCATTGTTACTACATCCATAGGCATCTGTAAACCTGAACAATTTTGTAAGAAAAGCAACAACATTGGAAATCCCTTAAAAACAGCAGTGTATCAATGCACCAAACCAGCTGATGGGTCAGCAGACCCCAAATGGAAGTTTGGTATTGTAACAGCAAACAGTCAATGCAAAAGAAATGGTAGCTGCAAGCATGACCACTGGCCATGCCAGGGGCTAACAAAGCCCAGGGGGTTACTTAGGCACCACTGTGGGCTCAGAAACCGGGCCGAGGGTTGGAATGACCAACAAGGAGTAGTAGGGAACATGTGAAGAAAACAAAAATGGTATGCCAGACTCTGCAGAGTAAGGAGGAGATCTGGCGGTGAAAGGTGGAATCACGGAAGAACCGTGAGAAATAGGGAAGGAAAGATGTCCCCAGAAAAATGTTACGCTCCACATCAAGTATGAAGTGATAGGTGACTACTAAAGTTGTAGAAACAAGCGGGGCCCTAGTGGACAAGCATGCTGATGTTGTGAGTGTCCAACCGCAACAGGGCTTGTAAGGACAATTCCGGCATGCTCGAATCCAAAACAATGGCCAATGACGAGGCAGGCTTCACTGGGGCAGCATCTTCCTCTATGGAGGACCAACACGGCCAGTGTGCGACGTTCATCTGTGGGGAAGACTGCTAAGAGTGTAGAAAGGGATTAGCAGAGTTCATAATTTAAGCGTTCTGGGGATCTGTAGGCTTTGAAGAGAACCATAAGTTAAGATTAACCAGAACACGTCACAGCTCAGCAAGGTGAGTGTCCGCAGTGGAACGTACAGGCAACCGAACTTGGGGTGATGACCCTGAAGTACGACGATCTTGATCGGATGTGTAATATCAACCCGGTTTACACACCGGGTTGATCGACATAAGTGGGCTACACAGGTGGTTTCCATGACAAGAAAAATGATTGGCAGATTTGCCAGAACCGGGTCAAAGGCCTAGGTGACTAGGCACAAAGGTGACATGATGTCACAGATGGTTGACCTACCCAACTCCAAACAATGGAACAATGTAAGGGCCAGTGGGAGACTGGGATGAGGGCTCCCAAATCATACATCTACATGAATTAAAACAATTGTTCGCTAAGCAAATGAGCCCTGACCTAGTTAGTGAATGGCAGATAAAACTCAGAGGGTGGTTGGGCTGACACAAACAAACAACTTTATTACTGAATCTCCATAATCCAATTGTCCAGGAATAACATCATCAGAGAAGTGTGCCAGGGAGATACCAGCTCCATCTATGGGAGCCAAGTGCAATAAACTAATTAATATGTCAAATCACGATTGCTCCGGAACCAAAAGTCATAAGGCTTCAAGATTGACATTCCCGGATAGCCCTTTGCTCCTGGCATTCTCCCATACCCATTTTGCGACCTAACGGAATAAGGCCTCAAAGGGCTAGTTAGAAAACCTTAGGGGACTCCACCCCAGAGCTATAATTTATGCAAGGAATGCTTGCTGATATGACTTCTTTCCAAATCTTAGAAAATAAATGTTAATTTTGCATAAATTTGGCATAAATTAACACTCCTTCCTCCCAAATGAGCATAATGGCAGCTCACTTTGCTATAGAAGTTTGGTTGATTTTTAAAACTCCAAGCTGAAGTCAAGTCTTTGGGAAGTGTAGGTTCCCTTCTTTATTGGATTTTAGCCAGGATGGCAGAGGGGATTATAAGTGTTAATTACCTGATTTACCTGATTAGGATGTCAGCTCAGATATTTTTAATTATATTTGGTATGTTTTACCGGTTTCAGCATACTTGTAGGGTTTTGTTTAGGTAGGGATTTTGATGTTTATCTTGATGTTTATTTTATTGTTTAATTACTGTGTTAAGACTTGTTATGCTTATGTTAGGCTTATGCATGTTATAGTTCAGGATTTTTAGTGTACTCAGACGTTACACATGTTAACTGAATAAATCATTATCTATACAGTAACTCTTGACTCTAAAATGCCTATTAAGCCTATATGCATATGAACATTATAAGGGGAGGGAAAAATTAATGAACCTAATTAATTATGGAAGTGCGACCCAAAACTCCTCTGCAGGAGGACCAGAATGCTACCAACAGCACTCTCTTTGAAGATACCATGTGTTATCTTTGATCCTTTTCTGTTTAGAGAGGGGCGGGTGACAGATGCATACAAACGGTGTGAAGCAGTCGAGCGCATATCTGAATCCAGCAGTAATTAACATAAATAATGTCGGTGCCGGCCATAGTTGACGAAGTCGTAGCCGTGGCAGACACCATGTCCAATCAATGTAGACAAAAATAGGAGAACATGCAAAAATGTTCCAAGCATCATTGCAGGCAATGGGGAAAGCCTGAAATCTCCACCGTATAAGGAGACTTCTCACTCAGTTACGGTTGAACACAACAGTGTTTAATCATCTTACCAAAACAAGGAAGTACAAAAGGTACAAAGGGCCTCATATGAGAAAAAGGCAAAGAAAATAAAATACAATCCCAATCGCCAAACCCCAAATCACATACAGTGAAGCTTAGATGTGCCAACAATGCAATCACAAAAAGTTCCAGGAAGTCCAAAGAGAGCTTGAATAAGAGCACCGTCAGCCTGAAGGACCTTATAAATTCAGTTCTGTATCTGTTCGTTCCATTATATCAGGGCCCAGGAATATGGGCAATATTACCCCTAGTGGAAGCTATTCGAAGCACGCCAGGGTTTGGGCCCTAAGAAATGATAATGTCATTTTTATCAAAAAGTAATGCAAGTATTTGAGAAGCGTTAACAATTTTCTAAAAGTGACGATTTTGCGTTACAAAATTTATACTATAATGATGTAATTTTTACATAAAGATGTGGGATTTTATTGCTTTCCTGGTAGTGAGCCGACTCACAGTGGGGCAACGAACGGAAAAAGTTCGCCAAAAGTCATTTTTCGAAATTCATATTCAAGCTTTAATTGTTAGTGGCTTACAAACTTTTAATGTGGGGACATTCAAAACCATTTTTGTATTTTCTGTAACATATTGTTTTAACGAGTTTTGATGGTTTAAACTTGTACATTTTTCGTGCGTCATGGTAGCTTTTATGAGCACGAATATTACACGCATTTCGACCCTAATTTTTTTGATAATTATCGCAGAAATATAATTTGAGTTTTATGATTTCATAAGTTTCATATTAGTACTTCATATTTTTAGTAGTTTTTTATTATGTCAAAATAATTTGACCGAAAAAAGAGCAATACAATCTAGTATATGATTGTCAATTTTTTTCTTGTAAGGACTGGTGACTCCTAGTGACTTAGTATAGTTCTACGCGAGTCTAGGTAAAAAGAAAATATCAAAATGATCAGGAGAACCTCTTCATTCACTCGTTGGAAAAAAAACCTTGCACATATTCACTGTTTTACTTCTTTTAGCATTATAGCTCTATCTAGTGTTCTATTGCTCTTTTCTTCACTGAAATATCTTATTTGATGCAATAAGACAGCCTTGACTAAAAAAAGTTAGCAGATCAGATGCATCAAAAACAAAGGAAATTACATGCATAACACCTATACTTTTAAATGGACATTACTAATTTTACAGTTGGATCAACCTTTTTTGTAGCCCTGAAGCTAAAGCTGTTTTATGGGCAATCTTAGAAATCTAGAACTTGTTAAAAAAAAGTGCAATTGGGCCTAGGGCATATGGGGTAAGGGCCCCTCAATCCTGGGGCCCCTTTTTACTTTAAAACAATACTTGATATTGACCATAACATGTTTTTAATTATGTTTTAGTAAAGGAATTTAAGATAAACCAAATGCAATAATTGATGCCAGCTTTTCATGCATGTGGCCCCAATGTGCGACTGTAAGCGTTTGACTGTCTAGCGGCTCTTAAATAAACGATTTTTTTTTAAATAACGCTGTGTGCGTGTCAATCCCTTATAGAAAAGAATACAACCAGCTGTTATAATTGGGCGAACGCCTACGTTTCATAAATCGTAAATATTATGCTTCTGCCATTAATGGTGCAGTGGCAATAAACTATTGATTATTATGCAATTATGGAAAAAAAGGTACTGTAGTTCAGCTAGAAAGGCATGAAAGTAACCGGCATGCCACCTTCAGTACAAATGTATAGTGTGACTGTCACCGAATGATTATTGCCATGTTGGTTGACGAATGGGTTTTTCATCATTCTCGAATGATGAAATTGAAAATAATTTTATAGTTCTTTTGAGAGAAACTGTTTGGAACTATACTTGTACCTAACATGAGTTTAGTTGCAAACTAATGCACTTATATTTATAATTACACTGTAAAAATGGATGTCTTAATTTAAGACAATCCGTTTTTTCGTTGTAGACAAAAATAAGGCATATTACACGTATTTTTTGATGTCTGAACCTAAATAAGTCACATAAAGTGTCTTATATAGGCTATTCTGATTTCAAAAACATTTAATAATTCATTGCACAAATCATTGAAAATGCATTAAATAATAAAAAAATATCCGATAAATTAATAGTCTGTAGACTTTTTATCATCGAATCTGCACGTAGTCTCAGTTTTTCTTTGAACTTACCTGGATTTGATCCAGCAACCTATAATTCATGGAGACAGTGCCTTATCCACTGTGCAATTAAGGAATTACTTATAAAAAATTCTTACATTGAATTCTTAATTTTAAATAGAAGAAAAAACATGGTTTAAAAAAGCTTAACTGCACCCTTTTCAAAGATGGATTATTCCTTATTTATGATGTCACTAACACCTAAATTTATTCATTGAGATACGAGCGTACATTTCATGTCTAAAAAAAGATGCTACATGAATATCAGACACATAAAATGTCTTATTAAAGTTTTATTTTTTCCAGCAGTTTTAAAATGGAAAATGCATCTTGAAATAATACTTTGTTTTAACAGTGTAGATGCTAGGGTATGTGCAGACCCCTATTAACATTAAAGTGCTTATGCGCTGATTGAGGAATATATTTTTGCAAGATAAAAAGCGCCTAAATTTGAAGAAATTTATTTGTTCCGATGCGTTCTTATCTAGTTTTCAGATAGGCCTACTCGTTTATTTTAGAGATTCATGGATAGCAGCTGCGTATTGTTATCCAACAAAGCATTGCAACGGGTAACTAAAATTTAATTTAAGTTAATTTCGTTGTAGACCATTTCCAGCCTTAATTTAAGTTAATTTCGTTGTAGACCATTTCCAGCCTTATTAAACGTCTTATTGAAGCTAAATAAGTTACAAAACCTGTCTTAATTCTTCTAATCAGCAGAAATAAGACAGGTTTTGTGACTTAGTTAGTTTAAATAAGACGTTTAATAAGGCTGGAAATAGTCTACAACGAAATTAAGACAAAAAGTTTTTACAGTGTAGAAGGCATTAACACATGTTCTTTACTGACTTTAAATTTTAGTTTGACTTTGACGTTATGTGAATACTAATTTAATTGCGATTCAAACTACTGTACATAGAACAATAATCCGTTTCATATTTCTGTCTTCGGACAATTCTTAATGAGCCTTGCAAACTGTAAACATAAATAGAACGTGACTTTTTAAGTATCATGAAACATCACTGGTGCAGAAACAAAAAAAAAATGTGTACGTGCATCTAAATTTATTCTTGGTCAATTCCTGAAAGATGATTGTTTTAAAAATGATCATATATACAATAGGATGTTTACTTTATCCGAAAATTAATTTTTAAACTGTTTTGCAGCGTTTGGATTGCACGCGAGTGGATTGTTTAAGATTAAATAGTTTAAAAAAATCGTTTATTCAAGTTCCATGTTACTGAAAAATAACTATATAACGAAGTGGATGCTCTGTAAAATACATTTAAATATCTGATACACATTTGTAATGCATTTTGTATTTAATTGTTAGCTCTTTTCTTATCCTTTTTCAGACAATGTTATTTGTGAAGTTTAAGTAATAGGAAAATTTAAAACAGGTCTTTTACTTACCTTCTTCACAGTCCTCTGAAGATCTGCAAGAACTGTCAATTTGACTTTCTTACAGCCTTTCAATTCATATGCCTGGCAACTTTCATTTTAATTCATTTGGAAGCAAAATTCAATATACAGAGTGGTTACTAAAGTCACTGCCCAATGAAAACAAATACCTTAAAATTAAATAATTGAATAATAATAATTTTTTAAGTAACTGTTAGAGTCGACCATGAGCTATCTGTAAACCATATTCTCTGCGACTTTGAATGTCACGTTGAAGGTCACGACTTCATGTGCAAATGTTGCATTTGAGCCTATGCATTGTTCATCAGCAATGAATAAATTGTTATCCCTACACCTTAACCCTTTTAGGTGTTTTGGTCACGATTGTGTTCATGTATTCATAAATCGATTGCCCCTCGGAAAACTGACGTTTGGCTGAACTGCAATGCTTTCGTGTATAGCGGAATAGCCCCTCTTTAAAAAAATGCATGCTTGCAGTGCACCCTACTCGCATTTTTTAGGAAATTATAGCATTTTGAAAAAATTCGGAATTACATTTTTAAGAAATTTGGGAACAAAGGCTTAAAAACAAAGTCGTTTTTAACGACTTTCTAGTACTTTTAAGTGAATTTTTTTGCATCAATCTAACAAAGCACAACCTGTAGATTACAAAAATGCCATACAAAAAATTAGTTTGCACAATTCATACGGTTGTTTCGGGATGTTGAAATTTCAAAGTGTCATTTTTTCTAATTTTTAATTTCCAATAGAAAAATCTGAAAAAATTCAGAGAACATTATAATAATATATTGTTTCATTTTCCAAAGTTTCAAAACGTTTGGATAAGGGGATCATAATGCGTGCCTCAAAGGGTTAATACAGTATGAAACTTTGCCATCTTAAAATGAAATAAAATTGCCTTAGCACACAGTTATGATAAACAATTTGGCAGGTTTGAGGTAGCATTTTATGCAGCCCACAAAGCTTTGGTGTCATGCAGTGCAGCCTAAGTGTGTATAAAGTAAATCGTTGAAAAGAAAAATTCTGGATTACTGTGCTGTGTTTAAAACAATTTGAAACCAGCTTTATTATACTAATTGGGCATCGCCCTAAAACGTTCCAATTTACCTTTTAACGTATGTGGCGTTCTCGTCATTGCGCCCCTAACGCGTGCGCTGCACCGCAAAGCTTCGCCGCTTTGCCCGCGGCCTATGGGTCACCCGCACTTACTGCGTCACCCGGATTTACCGCGTCACCCGGGCAGCAGCCTGACGCGTTTAAGAAGAACGTTGCACGTGCGTTCGTTCTCTTCTCGCCTCGGACTTCCCCTCATCAGGACGTGTCCGACTTCATCGCATTTTCTTTGTTTAACCACGCCACCTGGTAGTTTCTATAGTTTACCTTGTTATGTATATTTGTAAATCTTTCCTGTAATTATATTATTCTGACGTAAATTAAATATTAGTTATAATCTACATTGGATACGACTTCAATTCCTAAACGTATCTGCAGCGGTTTCTGACATATCGGCAAAATCTGCAAACCTAGCACATGGATGACCTTTAACGTGACATTCAAGCTCGCAGGGAATATGGTTTCCAGATAGTTCATGGAGAACTTTTATAGTAACTTGAGAGAATTACCTTCGTAGATGTTACCATTTTAAAGATATAATTTTTTTTTCTCTGGGCATGGACTTAAGGAATCACCCTGTATATAAAAAACAAATGTTAATTACTTCGCTCGAATATGAATTTAAAGCGTATAATATTGAAGTAACTTATTAATTTTAAGTATGTGTATCACCTGGTTAGTGTATTCGACCATTGACCAAAAAGTTGTTTTTAACAATCCTTCCAGATACCTGAAAATTAACCAGAATGAAAATACAAATTTTGTATTAAATTTTTGTATTGTACATTTTTGTATTAAATGTAGAGCCCTATTTTTTGCAGATTATAAAAACACAATAAGTTTTGTCTAATAGATTTTTTTTGCATACCGTAATCTTACATGTTGCCAATGGATGCCTGATATCGTGTAATATGCGATTCACTTTTTTAACAGGCTTTGCGCTGCTACCGGTTGAACAAAAGTGAATGGCCTTCATTCTTGCTTAATTTCAAACACGAGTTGTCATTATTAATCTTGTCTTCTGATAACTTTTACGATTTCCTATTCGTTTTAAAAGATTTTGGAAAAATCTTGGTAAATGGAACACCCGGTGTGAGACAGGGTGTGAGAATAAAACACATTTTATTCATCCATTACCCCTATTCTTGCACAAGCGAATTAAACAAACAAGTTGTGCGGGGCATGCGTAAAAAATATCTACAAACAAGGATATGCAGCAGCAACTCTCTTGAGGCCGTGGCTCTATGGTCCGGGCGACGATGGGGTGGCACTCGTATCCACCTTAGGATTTAAGGTTCCT
The DNA here is from genome assembly GCA_034698745.1 of Megaphyllum sjaelandicum. Taxonomy (NCBI): domain Eukaryota; kingdom Metazoa; phylum Arthropoda; class Diplopoda; order Julida; family Julidae; genus Megaphyllum; species Megaphyllum sjaelandicum. The sequence continues at coordinate 12,081 of JAQGBX010006441.1, forward strand.
TGTGTGGTGATGACGTCCTCCTCACCTGGAGTAGAAGAAAGAGATGTGGAAGTCAGCAATTGACTGGCAGCAAACTTTTAGAAACAGCTTGTCCTCTTTGTCAAAGAGCGCGGGAAAATTGCTAACGCGTTCCAATTGATCACACACGAATATCCGTTGACTCACTTTAGCACTGGAACTATAACGCGACTGCAAGCTGGAATCCCTTCAGAAGCCTGGTTCAGGGAACGGGCACTGTATTTTACTTATTCTTAATTTCTTTTCTTTCTCTTGTGTGGGACGAATTTTCTTAACGTCTGTTTGTTGCTGTTGCTCCCATTGCCCACATGGAAAAGAAATGCATTTCAAAAATGCATATAGATTGGGACACTGAAATGCATTTCAAAATGTATTTTGAA
>JAQGBX010006442.1:0-12477 GCA_034698745.1 Megaphyllum sjaelandicum
TTATCAAAGTCTGCAAAGGAGATTCATCGGTAATTTCACTGTCAACCTCTTCGGCGTCCTGCAAAGCGTCGTCTTTCTCTCGCCCCGGCATAGATGACCTCGAGGTTTCGTCGACGTCGGAATTAACGTTTTCGGAGACATCCATTACTTCCTCTTCTTCCGCGGCATCCTTTTTTCGGCAATTGTCGCTTGAGTTGACGCTGTCTGGGTGAACGCGTTCACCGCCTTGTTGGCTATGAAGACTCGCAGTCGATTTAACGTCATCCTCGACTCTCTATTACAAAAAGAAAGTTCAGGAAATGAGAATTTTAAAGTAAAATGCTCTCATCCTCTCAAACTAATTAAATAATTCATCTGATACATAACATACAAGTTTTTCAACAACAGAAATAAAAATCAAGACAAACAACTGCAGTACTCGCTCACCCGGACTAATCCAAGAATGTTTCTCGAAATTCCAAAAACTAAAATGTTTCAAAATGTGACACCTTTTGAGCTCCTCAGATATTTCATTTTCAACTTCCCTGACTTTTCCCTGATCTTTCCTGGATTAAAAAAATTTCCACGACCAATGACAATGTAAAAAATTTACATCTTTTTCAAAATTCACTAATGACAATTTTGAAAATTAAAAGAAAAAAAAAATTTTAAAAATTTGATTGAAAATATTTTGATAAAATTTGACAATTTTGTATCTGGAAAATGTTGAAAATATGTACTCGAAAAACCTGGGAAATTGTGACATTTTGTCCTCTGAGGTTTGGAAAACGTGGAAAATTTTGCAAAATTGTACTCGAAAAAAGTAGGGGAATGTTTATAATTTTGTCCTCGCAAAACTTGAGAAATTTTTTAATTTTGTCCTCGGAAAACGTGGAACATTTTTTGCAAATTTGGGCTCTGAATATGGGATTGCAACAACATGACTACATTGAATTTCCATGACTTTTTTAAAATAAGCCATTCTTTCCTGAGCTCTCCCTGACTTTTCCACACATTTTCAGGTTCCCTGACTTTTCCTGGTTTTCCAGTTCTGGAGGTAACCTTATTTATTAATGTTTGACCATGAAATGGTTGTTTATAATGATGCGAACCTTTTAAATTTCAGGTATTAATAAATTTAATTAGCAAAAGCGAAGTGCCACAAGAGTGCATGTGTCCATGTGGACATTTGTAATATACCCCCCCCCCTTAGGTGGACAATGGTGTACGCAACGAGAACCCCCCCCCCTTGGCTGTCTACGTAAAAAATGGACACGGCCCCTCATGTGAAAGTCAAGCAAACGTACCTCCTTCGAATCGAGTATAGAGCTGCGGCATCGATGGCAGAGCCATTCTCCCGTTGGCAAATCCTCCTCATCGAGCGGAGGATCACTTTAAAACAAAACAAGTTTGTAGCTCGTGAAACACCATTACATTACGTCAACCATTTCATTAAAGAAACAAGATCGAGTTAATCAGGGCTTACTGGCACACCAAATGAAACGCTGCCGGACAACGATCGCAGCACAGCAAGTCGCCTCCTTCCTTGCAACTATCGCAACAATCGTGATTGACAGCTCTTCCAGGTCGACGATGCGATATCAAAGGTCTTTCGTTCCTTTCCCGCCTTAATCTCTTGCTTTCTTCGGTCACAGGAGGCGCCAACAAAGCTTGGATTTGCTGAAATTAGACAAAAAATTCACTTACTCGCCGCACGAATGAAATCGGATTGACAGTCGGATTGGATTGACGTTGACAGTAAGTGCTACGCTCTCGAAGTCTGGCAACTCATTTAAAAATTTCTTAAATCTTTGATTTATGATTTAAACTTTTACTCAACAGTTCAGTTGTAAGATCGACACACATTACCATATAACATCGCCAGAATTAAATATATCATATATCAGAAAAATACGTCCGTGCCGTATTTTTGCGACAATATATTTTAGTGCTTTTTAAATAAAAATTACAGACTTTTATGTCTTTATGAACTTTATACATTGCAAAACAAAGCATCCAAAAGTGTCACTCACTTGTAAATTAGTGGTTTTCGAGCTTACACATAGAGAGAAGCGTTACGTATCATAAGGCTACATGCTACAGCATTTTTTTTACTATGATTTTAGTGACTTTTCACTGAAAATTACTGACTTTTACGACTTCATGAACTTCATACCTTGCAAAACAAAGCATCAAATAGTGTCCCTCACTAGGAACTCAGTGGTTTTCGAGCTTACACGTTCAATTATTCCTCGTTCCTGCTATAGTCACATTACTCTCAATGGATTAGTTAATAGAAACATAAAGTGACAAGCAATGGAACAACCTATAACAGTATTTGACTATAAGTAGCATGACTAAAAGACAAAAATCTTGGGCTTTTACTATAAGAAAAGGGAGGAAAGTTAACAGAGAATCATAAAACAGGTTGGATCGTTCAGTTTAGTCAGGTTTTAGATGGAAAAATAGAGAGAAACGGTACGTATCATTACTCGCTGTAACAATAAAAAGGGCATTCAACGTTTATGCGCCTTCAAAAATGCAAATGCAATGGCCATAGAGCTAGCTCTCACCATTTTGAGTCCTATTTTCGAGCTAGAAATTAAGTCAACTCGCGTACGTACCGGCATCAAACCGCCGCTGACGTTCAAATCGTACTCCACGCTCGTCATTTCGCCAATTCTTGAGCTAAAGAAATATTCGTCAAATCAATAAAACTGGCTGAGAAGTGGCTGCCGCGACCATCGAGGTCGACTCCATGCCTCTTTTCATAAAACAAGTGGAAATTGGCTCGATTTTTGCGCGCTTCCCACGGTCCGGTGATGGAGAGAAACGGGTCGATTTCACGCCACAAGTTCGACGGCCGACGATATCTTACGACACAGTGTAGTTTCAGGGTGAATTATCCGTAGAAATCGACACAAAGACGAAAGTCAAAATGGCATTTTTGAGAATTTGGCTTCCATTTCTTCAATCAAAATGTCGGACGAGTCGTACTGCGCATGCGCAATGGCGCTCGTGAAGGTGGTGCGCATGCGCAAACCAAATGTATACAAAGATGGAGTACGGAGACCTTTACGGGTAATTGAGGAATAGAACTGTCAGTTCGTTTTGAGTTAATTATGGCTCGCATGATATTTCTATAAAATTAATCGGAAATTACACGTGTGACGGATAGTTTTAAGTGAATAAAATATGACACAATCCCACTAAAAACAATTTTGGTCAACGAATTTACCGTTTTATGTGTAAAAAAAATTGAATCTGGAACTATTATTATTGATCGCAATTTTTGCACATTTTTATTTAGCTACAGAGCTAGTTATTCAAAAAATAAGTTTTACACAAAATGTAACAATTATAGTTTGTATATTTTTGTATGCTGTCGAATTATTCTTGCATTTTTGGTAATTTTTTATTTTTTACGGAGTCCCTTTGCATCGCCCAATTACAGGGTGTGTTACAGGTTTCTTACGATAGGTTGTGTTTTTGAAAGACTTTCTGCTCAGAAAGTATTATTTTTAAGATTCAGTGTGAATTTATTATCCCTGATCCAGAATTGTGAGAAAAATAATGTGGTGGCCATTAAAAATATCACAATATCAGGATTCCCCCAGAAATTTCATTTTCAACTTTTTTGACTTTTCCAGCTAGGTTTTAAAAAAAATCCTATGACCAATGACAACGTGAAAAATTGACATATTTTCCAAAACTGACACTGGAATTTTTTTTAAATTTACTAACGACAATTTTGAAAATTTACATAGAAATTTGTTAAAAATTTAAAAAAAAATTGCATGTACATTTTTAAAATGGGATAATTTTGTATTCGGAAAACGTTGAAAATTTGTGCTGGAAAAAGTGGGAAATTTCGCAATTTTGTCCTTGAAAAATGTGGAAAATTTGTACTCGAAAAACCTAGAGAATTTCGATAATTTGTACACGGAACATTTTGCAAATTAATTCTCAGAAAATGTGGAAAATTTTGCAAATTAATACTCAGAAAACGTGGAAAATTGTGTAAATTAGTACATGGAAAACGTGAAAAACTTGAAAATCCGTACTCCGAAAATGTGGAATTTTTTTTGCAAATTTCTACTCGGCAAATGGGCCCTGAGCTAACCTTGTAGAAGTATTAATTTTGGATCACCATAACTGCTTTGAATTTCCATGACTTTTTTCAAAGTAAAATATTCTTCCCTGACTTTTCCAGGTCTGGGGGAACCCTGAGAAAAATTTATTTTAAGATTCAGTTTGAATTTACTATTCCTAATCAAGGATTAAGAGGAGAACAATTTGGTGGCGATTAAAACTATCGAAACTATTAAACTATTAAAACTATCGAAACTATCACAATACGATTCACGAAATGCTCGAGAAACCTAGAAAAATCGGAATATACATATACTGACTAATTAATTATCACTTAAATTGACAATATTTAAAAGCCAAAGACTCGTGGAAGTAATATGTCATCTTACCATTTCACTCTGATTTCTCCGAATTCTTGTGGATAACTCATTTTACAAGCCTAGAAGCAAAAACCTCCAAAACCTATAACAAAATAAGATTTAAGTTTCATGTTGTTTATATTTATTTTTAATATCAATTTTCTCACTCCGACAACTTCATATTATGCAAAGTTCATTAATTGATGGATTTGTTAGCATTTAATTTTCGTAAATATTGAAAGTACAGTGAAAACCCGATCTTACGCTCCTCCATCCTATGAAACCTCCGTTTTATGAAAGAGGCTCCTGCCGACCACACCATGTGTTTTTAGGCTGGCGCAGACCTTAACCTTGGGAAAATTAATTAAATCCATTAGGGTACCTCGTTTGAGGCCTGCTCGAAGCAGTAGTCCAGCTATTTCAACTAAAAAAATAAGAGTTTTGACTTTGACAAAAAAAAATAAAGATGGTGAAACGGAAGAAGATTCGTGATTTTTTCAAACCTGCTCAACAAAAGTGATATACATGAACGTGCAATGTGATAAAATACTTAGAAAACTTCATTGACTTGATTCCTATTTTTTAAAATTTGGTTTTCTATTGTTTTGAATGGCAAACTCGATTCTCTGAAATTTTCGATTTTATGAAACACCTCTGGCATCAATTAGGTCATAAAATCGAGTTTTTACTGTACGTGCTTCTTGAAATCGTTACGTGCATGGACGTTACAACAACGTCCTCGACGAGACACCGAAGAGGCTTCTTCATGAGCAGAAACTCGATACAATGGACGATAACGATACACTGTACCAGATTGCGAGCTACAATTTCAAACTATAAAGGTTACCAAATAACGATACTGACCAGGGGACATACTGTATGTACGTGGAAAAAAACTTCCGGTAACACGATACGAGTAGGCCTACAGTAAATGTACACAGATTTGAGAACACGATCGAACTGTTCGTAAACTGGTTCCATATTGTTCCTCGTTGTTAATGGCAACTGGAAACAAAAGTTCTCCTAAATTGCCAGTTATTTCTGGAAACAAACTTACAGTGTGGACTAATGGCCGGTATTCCAATCGTCCAAAAAATCTGCACCGGTGTAGACTATGAGGTGAGGCATAAAGCCGGGTACTACACTGCAGCAAACAGCAAACAATTAAAACAGTGTTTATGTTTGCTGTTTGCTCAAAATGTTTGCTCCGAAATTTCTAGCAAACAGCAAACATTTGGTCGAAAAAAGCTGTTTTCAGCAAACAATTTTGTGTTCGCTCAAGAGGCGGTAACATGAAAGGAAAAAAAAAACACTTTCCAGCAAACATTTTTCTGAAAACGTATATGCTTGTTTTGCGAAATGAACAGAGGATTGTATTTTTGCGTGATTTGAGAAGAAATGTCTCGCGTATTTACAATAAGCATTTTCAAAAATGTAGCTGGTAATGCCGATAATAGTACTGCTCATGACTTTTTGCAAGTTACCTGCATGTAAAAGTACACACGTACATCGTATATCTGCTTTTTTTATTCGTGGAAAAATTGTTTTTACACGTTAGCTCCTTCATAACTGCTCAACATGATATCCTCCATTTTGTTTTATGGCAAATTCAGGGTGGCCACAAAATTTTCGTTTTCAATTTCATTGACTTTTCCCTGACTTTCCCCTGACTAAAATCCAAAATTCCCTGACTAAAACTTACTCGTTAATGCATGTCAATTTTTTTTGTCATAATGAAAAATAAAATAACAATTGCAATGAGAATCTTGGCAAAATACTAGATTTTGTTAAAAGTCTAGCTGAAGAGAACTGGGGTTGGAATTGTTAGCAGCCTGAGTGCAAGGAGTGCATTTTGCTTTCATTTGGCAAAAATTCCCTGACTTCCCTGACCTGTGGCAACCCTGAAAAACGCAATTAACCTCCCACCCCCCTTTCCTCCAAATTTTGATTCGAAATACGCCTCATATAGTAATGAATATTAAACAACCAACTAATTAACAGTCGGTAATAAACCTGCGTTTAATCCATCAACTTTGACAGGGATCCCCCCAGAAATTTCCTTTTCAATTCCCCTGACTTTTCCAACTTTTAAAAAATTTCCCTTACCAACGACAATGTAAAAAATGGACATATTTTACTAAATCGACACTGGAAAGTATTTCTCAAAATTTACAAACGACAATTTTAAAAATGACGCAGAAATTTAAACAATTTGCAGAAAATGTTTTTTTCTAAAAATGTTACAATTTTGCATTCGGACAATGTTTTAAAACGCTGAAAATTTGTCCTGGAAAACGTGGAAAATTTTCCAAAATTTGTACTCTGAAAACCTAGAGAATTTTTGCAAGTATGTACTCGGAAATCGTTAAAAGTTTGCAAGTTTGTACTCGGAAAACGTGTAAACTTTTGCAAATTTGTACTCGGAAAACGTGAACAATTTTGCAAATTGGTACTCGGAAAACGTGTAAAAGTTTGCAAGTTTGTACTCGGAAAACGTGTAAAAGTTTGCAAATCTGTCCTCGGAAAACGTGGAGAATTGTTACACGGAAAATATTGAAAATTTTGCAAATTTGTACTCAGAAAATGAACCCTGAGCTAACCATGTGGGAGTATTAATTTTGGATCGCCACGACTGCGTTGAATTCCCCTAACTTTTTCAAAATAAGCCATTCTTCCCCGACTTTTCCAGATTTTTCAGGTTTGGGGAAACCCTGTTTGAACACTTCCTGTCCATTATCACGGACGAACTTTGACCATCACAAACCTCCCCGAACTTCGGCCATCAGTTTTAATCGTACGTATGTGAAACGAAAGAAAAGTTATCTATGTAGTAGCCTACCTGAAAAAGACAATATTAAAAAGCCCAGTTTTGAAATATCCTAAAAATTAAACGTTGTTATGACTTGCTAGCTGGAATAAATGTTGTTTGCACATGTACAGTATGCACATGCACGTACCGAGCACATCACGTATAGTCTACTCGATTTATTAAAATATTACGCACTTATCCGTATCGCTTTATCTCCGGCTCGCGTTTAAACCACGTAAAGGTTATTCATGCTCTAGGAATTAACTCCGATTAAGATCAAAATTCACGGATCCTGTTGACAATTTGCAGAATTCGGAATACGAGAGCCAGAGCTTATCATTGCAGTATCGTATATGTTAGGCCTAGCTAACGATTAAACGTACCTAAAATTCCACGAGTTCACGAAATAAAGCGGCCGTTTTGTCACCCATTATTCCAGAAAGCTCCTTGCTTTTTCCTCGGAATAATAATTTCTGGATTTATTTCAGCCTTTTAAATAATTCGAGCAGTTTAATTTAGGCCTACCTGGTCCAAGCATTCCTGTCCTTTGGCTTTAGCATCGACTTCGATGTCCAGATTCACGGCGTTCGAAAGACTCACTAAACACCACATTCTCCCGCTCATAACTCTTTTCTAAGCTTTCACCGAGGCTTCTCGCTCCAATTTAACATTTCTTCTAGCCACAATTTCGCTAAAATTCGCGTCCATTTCACCGCAACTCCTAGTTCGTAGCAGCATCGTTTCTAATATTAGTTCAGTCTATTGTTCATCAGCTGGTGCACATTAAACGAGCAATGTTGTCGCGTCGCGTCTCCCGCAAAATCCCCATTTCGAAAGTTCGATACAAAATCCTATAAATATAAACAAAAAAAAACACACATCCGAATATAAATTAAAACTCACGAATAAATCGTATCCACTTAATGTGGCTATACTTCGTACAAAAAATTAAACTCAAAAAAATATCAATTGTTTTCAGCGCTTGAATTTATTCAAGCTGGATAATAGATGATGTAACCACTATTGAACTGAGCATGCGTTATCATGACGCGCCATCAAGCGGCCAAAATATTAACTAAAGTGGGGAGGATTTTATGCTGCGAAATTACTGCTAATATGAATTAAACACAATTCCGTCAATCTCTGCAAAGTTTATACATAAAACTTTTAACAAAAAAATTCTAAAAGGAAAAATTGTGAAATAAATGGGGGAGGAAGGGGGGAGATTTTCAATACATCTTTCATTCAATAGTTTTCAATATTTACTATAGTGTCAATTTTGAAAAACTTTCAAAATTAACAAACGAAAATTTTCTATTAGCGTGACAATCGCCAATTATCCTCGGAATAGTCCTTCGAAAACTGTCGAAAATTGTGAAAATTTCCGAAAATATTAAAAATATTTGAAATGTTTTTGAAAAACAAAACGTGATCAGAGTTACTCCAGAAATTTCCTTTTCAACTACCCTGAATCTTTTCTAGGTCTTTAAATAGTTTCCCTGATCACTGACAATGTCAAAATTGACATGTGCCAATATTATCCACAATTTTGCAAAATCTCCACCAATGACAATTGTAAAAAAAAAATTCAAAATTAACAAAGACAATTTTCTATAAAGTTTTACAAAATTGACGTGAAAATTTCTACTCGGAAATGGTTTAAAATTTTAAATTTTTGCAAATTTATCCTCTAAAATTAGTGAAAATTTTGCAAATTTGCACTGGAACATTTTTAAAAATTTAATCATCAATTTTGGATTGTGACAACATATTCCCTGACGTTTTCAGAATAAGTCCTTCTTCCATGACTTTTCCAAGCCTTAGGAAACCCTGGTAATCGTTAGAATCCAATTGACGTCATTAACAGAATTTTAATGATTGAAATAGTTACCAGAAATTTAATGATTGAAGTAATTAATAGAAATTTGGTGAATGAAGTCATTATCAAAATTTTAATTAAAGAAGTCATTATCATAATTTTACTGAATGAAGTCATTACCGAATTTTAGTGAATGAAGTCATTATCATAATTTTAATAAATTATGTAACCATCCAAATTTTAATAAATGACGTCACCATCAGAATTTCAACGAATGACGCCATCATCAGAATTTTAATATATGACGTCATGCATTCGTTAAAAACCTACGTCCATGTTGGGAAATTTAACATATGGGACATTCTGAATTTATACATTTAGAGTAAAATTTTCTCAAAACATGTGTAATCATATAGCTTTCGCTTAGACTGTAATATTATTATTATTATTATTATATCAGATCTTCAATCTGGCATGGAAAAATGTTTCCAAAATGGAAGTTTATTCATTTGCATTCCTGAGGAACAATATAACTTCGATAATAGAAAAAGTTATTGCGAGAAGAAAAACATGTCCTGTAGAGAAAATACAACTGGCGCATCGTATTATTTTTTTTTTCGGCCATACTGAGCTGGTTATGCACAATTTTGTTTTTCAGTATTTGAGGAATCTGGATCCAAATTCAGCTTACTATGATCCAAAGACCCGATCCATGCGTGAGAATCCATATGCAATGGCAGCAACAAATCCAGAAGAGTAAGTTTGTAGATTTTAAAATTATCATTTTCAGTTATATTGTGTCATGGAATGAAAAGAAGCATTAATGTCAGGTAATTTTGAGAAATTAATGGGGCTTTTGCAATTTTCATAAGGATGGACAAGGGCATGTAAAAAACAATTCATATTTAACTCTCTAAGTATATTTTTGGAAAGCGAATTTAATAGAAACGTTTATCAGCCACGTCACGGTCTCGTTGTCCGAATGTTTATACGGTCATGGCCGATTTAATATATAGGAACTATCCCGGCATCCGCCTGGAGGAATTGTGGGAAACCATGAAAAACCACAATTAAGGATAGCCGACCCGGGAATCGAACCCGGGTCTACCGAATGCCAGGCGAGAATGCTAACTTCTAAGCCACCTTGCTCGGTGAAGAAAAACATGTAATTGGCCTTTATAATTTCATTGGACTTCGAAGAAATTCTGCAAATGGAAACTACCATTGAACTGATGGAAGTAAACTGGGAAGTTTCCAACCATCATAGCCGCACTGACTTGCATGCTTCATATAATGAATTTCCTTGGTTTAAAGCAGATATTGCAGTGATGGGAAAGGGTACTCAATTTGTAGTAGGTCGTTTATTACTTAAAATTTAGAGAGAACTTTCAACAGATTTTCCAGTTCATCATACGGGAATTACTGCGAACATGTTCGGTCATTTTCAGAACCACGTAAAATAACATGACAAATCTGGCAAATTGAACCTCTTCCTATAAACACAACTCTTAATCCGATGATGAAATTTTAAAAAAAAATGATTTGAAATTTGCAAAAATTCAACGCAATTATATATATATTTTTTTTGTATATTAATTCAATTCAATTCGGTACCCAACAAGTATTTGATTTATTTAAAATTTGTAAAAATTCGATGCAATTATATTGAACACCTCGATCGAATTTCAAATAATATTTTAAATCTATTGAAAATAATCCTTTAAAGAGTCTCGCTACAATATTATAGAACAATTTATCAAAATGGCATCAAACAAATTATAAAGGGGTTTCCACCAGAAAATTCATATTTTCATTTTCATGACTTTTCCAGGTTTTCAAACAAATTTCCCTGAACAACGACAAAATTGACACGTGCTAATGTTTTACACGATTTTGCAAAACCTACACGGGACAAAATTACAAGGTTTCCCCAGACCTGGAAAAGTCAGGTAACTTTCAAATGTCTTTAAAAGTCAGGAAAAAATTAGTGAAGAATGGCTCATTTTGAAAAGTGAGGGAAATTCAACGCAGTCATGGCGAACCAAAATTAATACTTATCTAAATGGTTAGCACAGGGCCCATTTTCTGAGTACAAATTTGCAAAATTCTCCACGTTTTCCGATTACAAATTTGCAACATATTTCGCGTTTTCCAAGTACAAATTTGCAAAACATTCTACATTTTGCGAATACAAAATTGTAAAATTTCGTGCAAATTTTTAAAAATTTTTCTATCAAAATTGCCATTAGTAAATTTTGTAAAATATTTTCCAGCGCCGATTTCGCAAAATATGTCACTTTTAAACTTTGTCATTGGTTATGCGCATGTAAAACACATTTTTGTACTCGAAAACACACATTTGTACCCAAAAACGTAGACAATTTTCAAATTTGTACTCGGAAAATGTGACAAATTTGTACTCGAGAAACGAGAAAATTTTGCAAATTTAAACTCGAAAAGCGTAAAAAATTTTGCAAATTTCGGAAAATGGGCCCTGAGCCAACCATGATGAAGCAGTAACATCATGACTACTTTGAATTTCCCTGACTTTTTTAAAATAAGCCATTCTTCCCTGAATTTTCTTGACAGGTTAGTTTATTCTTTTCTTAAAATTACATGAAACCGTTTTTTTTCTATTGTTGTGAATTTCAACCTCAATTATCTGAAACAACTCTGGTCTCAATTAGGTCATAAAATCGAGTTTTTCTGTATTAAGCCAACATACTAGCGCCACCGAGCGGGAAACCAAAAGACATCCGTTTCCATAGAGAAAACGGCGGCTGCACAGGCCTGTTCACAACTGTAGCAGACGTCTCGTTCCATCGATAAATCAGCATTCGAAACCATTTTCGACCAACAATCGTTGTTCAAAATGGCGTCCAGTATCCAGACTACCCGTCTTCTCGAAAGTATAAATACAAGTACCTCCTGGCGAGTACATCTCGAAATTAGAGTTGAGCCTGAAAAGTGCGCGAAATTAAAACAGCTAGGGTAATTCTTCCAGAAATTTCATTTTAACTTCCCTGACTTTTCCAGGTTTAAAAAAAATTCCCTGACCAATGACAAAGTGAAAAATTGACATATTTTCCAAAACGTGGACAATTTTACTAATTGTACTCGGAAAAAATAGGATAAAGTTTGCAAATTTTTCACAGAAAACGTGGAAAATTAGGTAAATTTGTAGATGGAAAATTTTGCAAATTTCTACTCGGAAAATGGGCCCTGAGCTAACCATGTAGAAGTATTAATTTTGGATCGCCATGACTGCTTTAAATTTCCCTGACTTTTTCAGAATAAACAATTCTTCTTCCATGACTTTTTCAGGTTTGCCAGGTGTGGGGGAACGTCAAACTCTGGTTCCTACGCTTGGAGGCCAGTTTCCGCACCGCCGGTATCTCGCAAGAGGCCACCATGTTCGA